>JASAUF010000515.1:0-235000 GCA_030180095.1 Magnolia changhungtana | reverse complement strand
TACTTGGATCGATTTCAGTACTAACAAGCTCCAAAACGACATTTCTGCCGATCTTTTCCGACAAGGCATCAATGTGCTTGACGATGGTCTCCCTCAGATCTTCCTTGTTATTCTTCCTCACTGTCACAACAGCTCTCACCTTGAATTTCACAGGCTTCTCCACAGCGAGTGCCTTCACCAGATTCTCACTAATTGTCGCCTTGGGTCCTTTCACAGCTTTCTCCAACCGAAAGACCTTCTTCTCCAACGGAACCGACACCGGTGTGAAACGGAGCCTGTTCTGCTGGTGATTGAAAAGGAGAGATCTTGAAGAAGGAATCAGAGATGGTTTTTCAATTAGAGAAGAACCCAAGATCTCTTTTGCAAATGCCATCCTATATGGAATGATCCAAGAGTGTTTTGATGGAGGTCAAAGTAGAGCAAAACAGAGTATTTGTCTGTTTCTTTTTTAAATTTCTCTGCTTTGGTGTGTGGAGACCCATGTGAATCAATTCATATTTATATCAATTTGGAAGAGAGAGAGAGAGAGAGGGAGAGAGAAAACCTATTAATGTTTCTGAGAGAGAAACCATCTAAACCTCAGAAATACATGATGGGTTTTTTTGACCCGTCGTTGACCGGTCGTGAGCCTTGCTCGACCGATCGAAGGCTGGTCTCGACCAGTCATAGGAGTCGAGCCGTGGCACGACTCAAAGTCTGGCGACTTGGGCTATTTTTCTCCGAGGTGCTCGACCGGTCATGGGAGGTGCTCGACTGGTCGTGGGTGGCTCTCGACCGATCGAAGGTTCATCACATCACGACCAGTCGTAGTTACGCATATTCATTCTGCGATTTTGCGCGGATTTTGTGTCGCAAGTCCTTTCGCAACTGGGATACAGAAAAGAATTTCCTAAAACCTTAAATAGGAAGTACCTAGGGTTTTCTAGATACAACAAGAGAATTTCTTAAAGCTTTACAAGAGATTTGATAAAGGGTTTAGGGCTATTAAAGGTGTGAGAGAGAGAGAGAGAGGAAGCTTATAGAAGGGAGATTATGCTCGTGGAGGTTATCTACTGTGTAATCTATATCTTAGCGCTTTTATATCCTCGTAATCGGTGAGATCTCTCCATTTTCTTTGTTTCTCTCATTGTTTATCCACTCCTGCGTGAGTGAAGAAGTTTGTATGGTTCTACTTCATAGTGGATTGTTAATCTGGACGAGGTCCCGTGGTTTTTACCTCTCTGAGGGTTTTCCATGTAAAAATCTCTTGCGTGGTGTGTGATTGATGCTTTGATTTATTTCATTGCTTTATTATCTATAATTCTGGTTTATTTCGAGAGGCTAGATTCTAAGGTTTGTGTAAGACACCCCAACAAAGTGGTATCAAAGCTAAGTTCATTGAACGGGTCGGATCGGTTTTGAATTATGGAAGGTGACTCATCAAGGATGATCAGCCTCAATGGTTCTAACTGGACCATATGGAAGGCTAAGATGGAGGACTTGCTTTATTGCAAGGACCTATATTCTCCAATTTTACGCATATCAGCAAAATCCAAGGATATGACTGATGATGATTGGAAGAAGATGGACCGAAAGGCGGTGGGGTTTATTATACAATGGTTGGATGATTCAGTGTTTCACCATGTGTCTATGGAAACCTCAGCCATTAGCCTGTAACAGCCCACGCCCACACTATATGATATTGTCCGCTCTAGGCACAGCCCGCACGGTTTTGTTCTCGGAGTTTTCTCCAAAAGGCCTCATACAGTATAGGGTGACAACTCCACATATAACCACCACAACTCTAGACAACTCTTCCGATGTGGGACAAGTTATGCTACGATCAATCAATGCAACAAGCTCGCCCAAAGACACGGTAGCTTGCCGGCCCACACGAGTCTCACCGGCCGCACTTGGGGGCCCGCCCACATGTGCCCGCCCACATGAAGCAGTGACCGGGGCGTCACATTATCCCCCACCGAGGGCAGAGCCGTCCTCGACTCTGATACCATTTGTAACAGCCCACGCCCACACTGTATGATATTGTCCGCTCTAGGCACAGCCCGCACGGTTTTGTTCTCGGGGTTTTCCCCAAAAGGCCTCATACAGTATAGGGTGACAACTCCACATATAACCTCCACCACAACTCCAAACAACTCTTCCGATGTGGGACAAGTTACGCTACAGTCAACTGCAACAGTAGCTCGCCCTGCACAGTAGCCTGCCAACCGCACTTGGGGGCCCGCCCACATGAAGCAGTGACCGGGGCGTCACATTATACCATTTGTAATAGCCCACGCCCACACTGTATGATATTGTCCGCTCTAGGCACAGCCCGCACGGTTTTGTTCTCGGGGTTTTCCCCAAAAGGCCTCATACAGTATAGGGTGACAACTCCACATATAACCACCACAACTCCAGACAACTCTTCCGATGTGGGACAAGTTACGCTACAGTCAACTGCAACAGTAGCTCGCCCAGCACAGTAGCCTGCCAGCCACACTTAGGGGCCCGCCCACATGTGTGCCCGCCCACATGAAGCAGTGACCGGGGCGTCACATAGCCTATGACTGAAATTACAAGGGCTGTATGAGAGGAAGATAACCGGTAATAAAAATTTTCTAATAAGGCGACTTGTGAATCTCAAGTTCAAGGATGGTGGTTTTGTGGCCGATCACATGAATGAGGTCAGCAATATAGTGAACCAACTCTCCTCTATGAAGATGGTCTTAGATGATGAATTGTAGGCTTTACTTTTGTTTAGTTCATTGCCAAACAGTTAGGAGACATTGGTGGTGTCTCTAAGTAACTCCGCGCCAGACGGAAAGATATCCATGGAACAGGTAGCTGTCTCTTCAATGAGGAGACAAGGAGGAAGTCTCAGGGGTTTACTCAGCAAGAGGCTCTTGTGACACAGGAACGGGGGAGAGGAAAGAACAGGAAGGGCAGGAAGGCCCGAGATAAATTAAGAGGCAAGTCAAGTAACAGAAAAGATATTGATTACTGTAATTGTGATAAGAAGGGCCACTACAAGCATGAATGTTATGGTAAGAAGAACGACAAGAAAGGAAAAGGGAAGGAAGATGAATTAGATTCCACTACGGTCGTTTCAGATGGCGACATTGTAGTTATTCTTTTTGCAGATTATGATGTATGTCTCACAGCTACGAGTCAGGACACCGACTGAGTGATAGAGTCGGGAACTTCTCTTCATGCGACTCCACGCAAGGACTTCTTTACAAGCTACAAGTCAAGTGACTATGGGACTATGAAGATGGAAAATTCTAGCGTATCAAAAATCATGGGAGTTGGTGATATTTGTGTGAAGATCGATGTGGGCTGCACATTGTTTCTCAGGGATGTGAGGCATATCCCTCAACCTAATGTCGATCGGAAGGCTGGATGATGATGGCTATGAAAGTCAGTTTTCTGGTGGGCGATGGAAGCTCATTAAGGGTTCATTGATCGTGGCCAGAGAAAAGAAGTGTTGCACCCTTTACAAGGTAAGTGTCAGTATGTGCAAAGGTGGGTTGAACGTAGCGGAAGATTCAGTTATTGACATGTGGCACAGGCGTCTAGGCCACATGAGTGAAAAAAGACTTCAAGTATTAGTAAAGAAGTAGCTCCTTCCAGACGTGACAGGTACACCTCTCAAAACCTATCTTGATTATTTATCAGGGAAACAACATAAAGTCTCATTTATTAAAATTGTTTCCCATGTTAATAAAGTGCATGCATTAAATTTGGTTTATTCTGATGTTTGTGGTCCTATGAGGACAAAAACCTTGGGTGGGGCATTATATTTTGTTACTTTTATAGATGATGCATCTAGGAGGGTTTGGGTTTATGCTTTGAAATTCAAGGACGAGGTCTTTGGTGTGTTTAAATTGTTTCATGCTATGGTTGAGAGAGACAGGTAGACTATTAAAGTGCATCCGCATTGACAATGGTGGTGAATACATTGGCGACTTTCATGAGTATTGTAAGTCCCTGAGTATATGGCATGAATAGATGGTTCCCAAGACCCCCCAGCATAATGGTGTAGCTGAGCGAATGAATCGCACCATTGTAGAAAAATCAGATGCATGTTATCCTATGCGAAGTTGCCCAAGACGTTCCAGGGAGAAGCAATGCACACAGCAGTGTATTTGATAAACAGGTCTCCATCAGCCCCGTTGAATAGAGAAGTGTCTGAGAAGGTGTGGACTGGACATAATCCATCGTACAGTCATCTCAGGGTGTTTGGATGCAGAGTATTCGTTCACGTACTAAAGGATGAGAGGTCCAAACTCGATATGAAGATCAGACAGTGTGTGTTATTAGGGTATGGTGATGAAAAATTCGATTACAAGTTATGAGATCCGACCAAGAAGAAGCTCGTCAGGAGTAGAGATGTGGTTTTCTTTGAAGATCAGTGTATAGAAGACATTGGTAAGCCAGAGAAAAACTAGCCTACTTCATGTGAGTTAGAGGACATGGATCCGGTTATTCCTCCCGTGGTGCCTGATGACGGGGGAGTACAGCAAGGTGCAGAGGACGAGGGAGTTCCTTCAAAAGATGGACTAGGGGAGCAGCCCCCACTTGATCCACCTGTTGAGCCACAGGTGAGGAGGTCATCTAGGGACAGACAACCGTCTAAAAGGTACTCGCCGCATGAGTACATTATGCTCACTGATGGGGGAGAGCCAGAAGATTATTCTGAGGCCGTAGCCGATGAGCATAAGGGGGAGTGGTTGAAAGCTATGCAAGAGGAGATGAAATCCTTGCATAAGAACCACACCTATGATATGGTGAAATTACCTAAGGGCAAGAAAGCTTTGAGCAACAAGTGAGTGTTCAGAAAGAAGGTTGAGCAGAAGAATTCACAGACGAGGTTCAAGGCCAGACTTGTGGTGAAAGGGTTTGGTCAGAGAAAAGGTATAGACTTCGAGGAGATATTCTTACCAGTGGTGAAGATAACATTCATACGGGTGTTGCTTGGGTTGGCGGCTAGCATGGATTTGGAGATAGAGTAGTTAGATGTTAAAATTGCCTTTCTCCATGGTGACCTGGAAGAATATATCTACATGCACCAACCAGAGGGGTTTAAAGTCAAAGGCAAAGAGCATATGGTGTGTAGGCTGAAGAAGAGCTTGTACGGGACGAAACAAGCTACATGACAATGGTACAAGAAGTTCGACTCATTTATGTTAAAGCATGGATATGATAGAATGGAGTCAGACCACTGTGTGTTCACGCGCAAGTTCTCAGATGGTGATTTCTTAGTTCTGCTATTATATGTTGATGACACGCTCATCAAGGGAAAAGACATCAAGAAGATCGACAACCTGAAACAGGAGTTGGGCAAGTCTTTTACGATGAAAGACTTGGGCCCGGCTAGATAGATCCTAGGAATGGAGATAACCCGTGACAAAAGCAACAAGAAGCTTTGGCTGTCACAAGAGCGATATATTAAGAAAGTCCTAGAGCGGTTGAATATGAATGCAGCAAGCCGGTCAGTACTCTACTAGATGGTCATTTCAGATTGAGAGACAGGCAGTGTCCCAAGACGAAGGCAGAGGTGGAAGAGATGCAGAAGATACTTTACGCATTAGCGGTAAGAAGTTTGATTTATGTTATGGTGTGTACATGCTAGAACATAGCATATGCGGATGGTGTTGTCAGCCGGTATCTTGCTAATCCTGGTAAAGAGCATTGGGCAACGGTGAAATCGATACTGCGGTATCTAAAAGGCTCATCCAGGTTGAGCTTATGCTATGGTGACGGCAAACCTGTGTTAAAGGGCTACACAGATGCAGATATGGCAGACGATATAGACTCGAGGAAGTCTACATCGGGGTTCATGTTTACATTTGCAGGTGGAGCGGTTTCTTGGCAGAGCAAGCTACAGAAGGTCGTAGCATTGTCGACGACAAAGGCCGAGTACATTGCAGTTACAGAGGCATGTAAAGATGTGCTTTGGATGAAGATGTTCTTACAGGAACTTAGCTTGAAGCAGGAGGAGCACGTGGTCTATTGTGATAGTCAAAGTGCTATACACTTGAGCAAGAATCCAAGTCAGCATTCAAAATCAAAGCACATGGAGATTCGGTATCACTGGATCAGGGATACTTTGGAACGGAAGGTGTTACAGCTTGAGAAGGTCCACACGGATGATAATGGGTCAGACATGATGACCAAGGCTTTGCTCAAGGGCAAGTTTGAGGTTTGTAGAAACCTGGCTGGTTTAAAGAAGGTGGATCCCTCCTGGGTCAAAAAGGGGGAGATTTGATGGATTTTTTTGACCCGTCGTCAACAGGTCATGAGCTCTGCTCGACCGGTCGAAGGCTGGTCTCAACCAGTTGTGGCACGACTCAAAGTCTAGCGACTTGGGCTATTTTTCTCCGGGGTGCTTGACCAGTCGTGGGAGCTGCTCGACCGGTCGTGAGTGGCTCTCGACTGGTCGAAGGTTCGTCACGACCAGTCGTAGTTACGTAGATTCATTCCGTGATTTTGCGCGGATTTTGTGTCGCAAGTCCTTTCACAACTAGGATACGGAAAGGAGTTTCCTAAAACCTTAAATAAGAGGTACATAGGGTTTTCTAGGTACAACAAGAGAGTTTCCTAAAGCTTTACAAGGAATTTGTTAAATGGTTCAGGGCTATCAAAGGTGAGAGAGAAAGGAAAAGAGAGAGAGAAAGCTTATAGAAGGGAGATTATGCTCGTGGAGGTTATCTACTGTGCAATCTATATCTCAACGCTTCTATGTCCTCATAATCGGTGAGATCTCTCCGTTTTCTTTGTTTCTCTCATTGTTTAACCATTCCTGCGTGAGTGAAGAAGCTTATAACGTTCTACTTCATAGTAGATTGTTGATCTGGACAAGGTCCCATGGTTTTTACCTCTCTGAAAATTTTCCACATAAAAATCTCGTGTGGTGTGTGATTGATGCTTGATTTATTTCATTGCTTTATTATCCATAATTCTGGTTTGTTTCGGGAGGCTAGGTCATAAGGTTTGTGCAAGGCACCCGACAATACATACATCATGGTGGGGTCCTCGGAGCACCGACCACTGGACATTGGCTATGGCATGGTCAGTAGCCAATCCGTTTCCGCAGCAACTATGGTGTTAATGGGAAAGAGCAGAGAAACTTCAATTCCACTGTTCATCTTGATCCTACTTGCATCAGAACATTTGCACCGTCCAATCCAGTTATCAGGATGGTCCATCAGTTATGGTCCTGATTTCATGGGCCACGATGCAAAAATTATGGAGATCGGACGTTTCTATACGCCCAATAAGTGGCTTATAAGATGGATGGTCAGGATTGTTAACACGGAAAATGGATTTCATCAATGATTTGAGCCGTAGAGTTGTTGGGTTCATGATGGATTCCTTGTGGTTATAAAGAATTTTTTTACCAGACAATCTTCACCATCCCATCAGTTGCTTGGAAGATGGATGGCTATAAAAAAAATGATGATCAGATCATGGGAGTCCATGATCATTAGATTCTTCTAATGTTTTTTCAGTGACCTGAAAAATGTGTCATGGAATTAATGGACGGGCAGGATCAGTCGTTTGGACCGTTCAAGTGCCCAGATACAACTGGGAGCACTATTAGCTTATTGTACTGTGAGAGCACCGGAACATCCCAGATACTACTGAATAATGATGATTTTTATTTTTTCTTTTTTTAATTGTTGCGCGATGAACAGCTCATGGTTCGTTGCTCATATAGGCTGCACTTGGCTGAGCAAAAGGAATCTAGACTGTCCAAACCGTGGGATCCACTAGGAATACGGAAGCAGATTGGCTGGTGTACCACACACCACCGACCTGGCTGGTGTGTGTACGTGTCGTGTGAGGACGAGCGCTGATGCTCCTCGAGCTCAGAGTTGTACGAACGGTTCAAAGGAGATCAAAGTTATATGGGCCCATAACGATGTATTTATTATATCCACACCGTTCATCCAGATTTAGATATCGTTTTAGACCACAAGCCCAAAAATAAATCATATTCAAAGCTCAAGTGGACCACACCACAAATAGCAGTAGGGAGAATGGTTTTTGCAGTTAAAACTAGGGGTGTACAGGAACGGAGCTAGCTCGGTTAGCTCGCTCGACTCGGACTCGAAAAAGCTCGATTCAACTCAGTTCGAAGCTGAGTTCGAGCCTAGTCGAGCTAATTTTTTGAGCTCGAAAATGAGTTTGAGCTGGCCCTAGCTCGAATCGGCTTGGATCAAACCCCGCTCGAATCGAACTTGGATTGAACCAATTCAATTGGTGACTCTATTACTTTGATATTGGTGTTGCTCACCAAGTGTTTGATGAAATGACTCAACAAAGTGTGGCGGGTGACAAGGTATGTATATGAAACTAATACCCTTTTTTATTCTTGATTTTTATGTTGCTTAGGAGGTATTTGATAAAATACCTATAAAACCATTGTTGTTGTCTTACATAAAGTGAGATTTTGAAGGTGTAGTCCAAGTGTCTGTGAAAATGCTTCGTAGTCGAACTCGACTCGAACTGCCCCGAGTTGCTGACCAAACCGAGCCGAGCTGGCCAATTAGGTTCGAGGACCGACCCGAGCTGAATTCAAATTGAGGTCAGCTAGTGGCCGAGCTGAGGCCAGCTCGAGTCGGTTTGACCTGATGTACACCCCTAATTAAAACATTCGTAGAGCCCACCATAACGTTTATTTTCCATCCAATCCATTCATAAGGTCACAAGGACTAGGATGAAAAGTAAAAACAAATATCATATTGATTCAAAACTTCTGTGACTCCCAAGAGGCTTTCAATGGTAGAAGTTCAAGTCCCCACTTCTTTTTGCAGTGTGGTCTACTTGATGTATGGATCTATTTTATTTTCCTTATCAAATCTTACAAAGATATGGCAAAATGAATGGACGGTTTGGATATAACACATACCTAATGGTGGGACCCATAGAACTTGGTGACGTCAACACACCAGCCAATTCGGTGGTGTGTGTGGTACACCAGCCAATCCCGGTATTTCTTCACTGACTTTTCTTTTGGATATAAACCGTACATTTTACAACAGAAAATGGATAGATAATACTGAAATTATGGTGCTCCTCAACCATGGGATATCCAAAGTAAGGATTCCCAGATCAACAGTCCAGAATCTCCAAATATATAACTACATTTTTGTGGAGCGACCACAGACCTTTATTGCTTCAACGCCGTACTAGTCGGATGCAACTTTGCACTGAGAATATGCAAGGAAAACGTTGGAAATTTTGGGTTGGAACTCCACTCAATCCAGACCGCTATTCCGTGGACCTCACTATGGATGGAGCATGGCCCGAAGATGAAACTGGTTGACGACCTTAATGATCTCACCCATGCTCTCTTTAACCGTCTGTTATGGGTGAATCTGAACCGAGCCGCATCGAGGTCATACTTGGAGGCACCGATGAGCAAAGCCTCATACTGATAGCGTCCGACCCGAGGTGATTTTAAGGACTCTTGCAAAGTTACAGCACCGACCTGAGACTTGGAAGAAGTTGTCACACATTCGACGAGCAGGATCTCGAAACGGTAGCAATACATCCGAGCCAACATGCCTCCGAGTCCTTTTGCGAGAGTTCTCATGTCAACTCAGCATACAGAAGAGACCGTCATACACCTATCCAGCGTACCTCCGACCCGATCCTCTTTACTTAGTGCATCAATTATCGGCTCATCTGTGGGCTCGAATCGCCGAACAAAATCTGAGCTGCGAGGTCGGCTCGGATGATAGCTCAGTCAGCTATGACATTAATGGACAAAATCCAGTAACGCATGACAGAAATAATGCCTAGTGTACGACCTTCGGGTAACGGCCGATGACACACGTAACTCTCGTGTTGTGGCAATGACCGTGCCGAGATTATCGGACACGTTCAGCATGACCCTAAGGTATAAATATGAATCATTTCTACAGGAACAGGTATGCAATATCTAGTACTCTCACCCTACTACACACTACTTAGACCCAGTTTCCTAGCTTGACTTTAACATCGGAGGGTCCCCTGCTCTAGCTAGGGTCTCATTTGTCTTCCATTTGTGCAAGACCAGGGTTCGCTTCGAGCACGCGGAGCTCGGCGGAGGGTGACCTAGATTTTAGCAACAACATTTTGGCACCATCTGTGGGAAATCAAACAAAAAGACGAGAATGCTTTACCAAAAATGGCGAGAGGAAAGAAGAAATCGCTCCCATTAATGACTATGGAACCTAAGCCGAGTGGGCAACCTCACTCGTCTTCGCTACTGCATACCGAGTCGGCTCCGACAGGGCCGTCTCAGCAAACCCGAAGCCGATGAGGTAAATACAGGGCCTTGTAGAGTGAGGTACAAATGTTAAGGGACGAGATCAATCAGATGAAAGAACAACGGGGACAACAGCCGCCTCTCAATCCAGAAGAGATGGCCTTGGTGGCTGAGGAAGAGTCGCCGCATGTGAGTTCCCATGCCAAAGCATTCCAGAACTTGTTTGCTCGAGCCCCGGATCCTACACGGCATGTAGAGCTGACCTACATATCTGCGACATCGGTGCTAGCCCCGACTGACCTCCGCCATGAGCTGGAGAGGAGAAGGGGCAGAACGCCTGAGGTTGAAATTCCTCAGGAGACCATGACGGAAAATCGGAACTCATGGGAAGCTTAGCTTAATGAACTCCAGAATCAGATCAAGACCCTGCAGTGGAACCAGTAGACCTCGGCTTCGACTATGGTGGAAGTGATGATGGAAGAAACTGAACCTCCCTTCACCAGCGACGTTATGAGCGCAAAAATGCCTACGAGGTTCAGGATGCCCCCATTGCTCAATATTCGGGGTCCAGTGACCCCATAGAGCATGTGGAATCCTACCGCTCGTGGATGCAGATTCAATCCGCCTTTGAGGCGATGATGTGTCGAGCTTTCTCGATAATTTGTGATTGTCCCGCTCGAGGATGCCGATCTGAGCAGAACAATTCAACTCGGGTCGTCACTGAATTCCGAGTAGCGAGCCCAGGTGCTGACCTTCCTTCGACAGCATAAGGACGTCTTCGCATGGTCGCACTAAGACATGTCGGGCATCTCTCCAAAGATCATGGTCCACAAGCTGAATGTGGACCCAGAGCACAAACCAGTGAAGCAGAAGAGGAGAGCGTTCGAGCCCAAGAGGTACGCAGCCATAGCTGACGAGGTGTTGAAACTCCTCAGTGTGAGTTTTATTGAGGAAGTCCACTACCTGAACTGGATCGCTAATGTGGTCCTCGTGAAAAGGTCAATGGAAAGTGGCAGGTTTATGTGGATTACTCGGATTTGAACAAAGCCTGCCCCAAGGACAGCTTCCCCCTACCTCGGATTGACTAGTTAGTCAATAGCACGGCCGGGCACGAGCTTCTTACCTTCCTGGATGCATATTCCAGTTACAATCAGATAGCAATGTACCCTCCAGTCAGGCAGAAGACGACCTTCATCACAGATAAGGGACTCTACTGTTACCGGGTCATGCCCTTCGGCTTGAAGAATGCTGGGGCAACATATCAGAGGCTGGTAAACCAAATGTTTGCCTGACAGATTGGTCGGACCATGGAAGTCTACATCGATGACATGCTCGTCAAAAGTGTCAAAGCATCCGACCACATCACAGACCTCGGAGAGACCTTCTCGATCCTTTGAGAGTGTCGTATGAAGCTTAACCCTACCAAGTGTGCCTTCGGTGTGGGCTCAGGCAAGTTTCTTGGATCCAGGTTAGTCAAAGGGGCATTGAGGCAAACCTCGATAAGATTTAGACCTTGCTCGACATGAGCTCACCTCGAACGATGAAAGAAATCCAGTGCCTCATTGGACGAGTCGTCGCGCTCGAGCGCTTCATATCCAGAGCCACTGACAAGTGTCTCCCCTTCTTCCAGCAGTTGAAGGGTCACAAGAAAGCGGAGTGGACCTTGGACTGCGAGCAAGCTTTTCAACAATTGAAGCAGTACCTGGGGTCACCACCTTTGATGTCCAAGCCCGAGGAGGGCAAGCCCCTGTTTCTTTACTTGGCGGTTTCCACCTCGATTGTCAGCTTGGCACTCATTCGAGAAATGGAAGGCAAGCAGCGCCCTGTTTACTACACCAGCAAGGCTATGGTCCCGACCGAGACCAGGTACCCAAGCATGGAGAAACTAGCTCTAAGCCTAGTCGTCTCTGCTAGGAGGTTATGCCCATACTTCCAGGGGCATTCCATCATCGTGGTCACGGATTCGCCACTCCGACAAGTGCTCCAGAAGCGAGAAGTATCCGGACGTCTGACCAAGTGGGCGGTGGAACTCAGAGAGTTCGATATTCAATATCGACCAAGGACTGTGATTAAGCGACAAATTGTGGCTAACTTCATAGCCGAGTTCACGACTCTGAGTTACGAGATCGAAGACACCGGTCTAGAGACCTTAACAAGTTCCGAGGTAGCCCCTGTTGCTCCCCTAGCATTTTCTCTTCTCAAGAGCGTGGAAACAGAAGGGGAATGTAGTAAATGGACCTTTTTCGTGGATGGGTCATCCAATTCGAAACGAGCTGGAGCGTGGATCGTTCTGGTCGCACCCGTCTTGACCACCATCCACTACACAATCAGACTCGGTTTCAAGGCATCCAACAACGAGGCAGAGTATGAAGCCCTTTTGGCTGGAATAAGATTAGCCGCTAGTTTGGGAGTTCAGCTCCTTGACGTGTGGTGAGATTCTCAGTTCATCGTGAACCATATATCGACAGAGTATGAGGCCAAGGAGGCAAGGGTGATAGCTTACTTGGTCGAAGCCCCGAAGCTGACGGGGAAGTTTAAAGACTGCATCATCAGCCAGATCCTGAGAGCCAAAAACTCTTGAGCCGACACCCTCACAAAGTTGGCCTCAACTACTGAGGGGAAGATCCCAAGGATTATCCCCATGGAATTCTTGGATAGCCTGAGCATCGACCGAACCGACCAAGAGATGATCAACCCAGTGCAAGCAAATCCGAGCTGGATGGATCCGATCATCAGGTACCTCATCGCCAGCGAAGTACCTTAAGATAAGTTGGAGGCTTGGTGTCTGAAAATCAGGGCAGTGTGGTATGTGATCCTGAATGATACATTGTACAAAAAAGGGTACTCTCAGCCGTACCTCAGATGTCTCCGACCCAACGAATCAGATTATGTGATCCGAGAAGTGCACAAAGGAATTTGTAGAAATATCATTCCGGGGGCCGCGTCTTGGCTAGAAGATACTTCGTCAAGGGTACTTCTGGCCAACGATCTGAGAAGACTCCAAAAGCTTTGTCCAGAGGTGAGACAAATGCCAAAGATTTACTGCCATCCTGAGGCAGCTTGCAGAAGACCTGACCCCCATGAGCGGGCCGTGGCCGTTTGCCCAATGGGGAATCGACATCAAATACTGAGGGACGTATCGACTAGAAGATATTGGGGGGCTCTTACCTTGCCCATAAGATGTTGAACACTTGAAGATCTACTACCCCCAGGTCAGCTCGGACTCGGCAGGTCAGCTCGGCCTCGACAGGTCAGTTCGGCCCCGTCAGGTCAGTTCGGCCTCGACAGGTCAGCTCGGCTCGTCAGGTTAACCCGTGACACTACTACAGTGCTTTCTACTGTTCGACGATTTCTAGAATAAAAGAACTTCCCCAGTTCATGGGAAGAGAACTTCTTTCAAAATTTCAACTATCCAAGCTAAAAAATCGACTTAAGGACTTCCCTTAGTGCAAGGGAAAAAAAGTCTTCTACCATGAATTTTATTGTGGAAGAGCTTCCCCAGATCGGGATGAAAATCTCTTTTTCTACAATTCGAGCTACACGAACTACTGAGGACTTCTCTTAGTGAAAGAGAAAAATAGTTATCACCAGTCGTCCGACCCTTAAAGAAGAGATTGGACCACTAATTGGTAACGCTACTCAAATCACATGATCTACAATAAGGATCTTTTAGTGCAACCGAAAATTATCCTCCTAAGTAAACTACTTAACTCCTCATGAAGGGGTCATTGCAGCCAACCCATCTGTTCGATAAAAGCAAAAGTTCGCCTAATAGAAGGAAGAGCTCACTCCAACGCTCCTACTCGGCTAAACCAAGATCCTACCGTTTGAAAGACTTGGTTGCCTCGTTATCTGAGAATTCTATGAAGGGTCATTTCTCATGTGTAGAAATGAAGTCCTTTGACGAACCGACCCCTTAAAGAAGAGGTCGGCTCGTCATTCAAGAATGGTCTACTAAACGGTCATTCCCCTATCCGAGTACGCTACGAAGGGACATTTCTCAGGTGCATAAATGAAACCCTTTGACGAACCGACCCCTTAAAGAAGAGGTCGGTTCATCGTTCAATAAATGTGACAAGCAACAACATAAAAAGAAAGCACTGCACTGTATATGTGGCGACTCGCTGTACGTCCAGCTTAATGTTCTCCGAGCCATGCGCAGTCAACATTCAATGTACCAACTTCTCTTCATCTTTCGAAGTTCACATGGCATCACCCGATTCACTCAACTGAACTGTCACAATGCTTTTGGCCACATGTACAATGCCCAATATCTCGAGCAGAAGAAACGGTTACCATCGTAAGGTGCACAGTCTCAAAGAACATCATTGCGACGCTTCGCTTAAGCTTATCATCATGAGAAGAGTGGCGGTTCGCTTCCCCAAGTCTTTTACTCTCTAAGCCCGAGCTCAGACTCAAAGAGTAGGGGACTTTTATTATGGGTGAATCTGAATTGAGGCGCATCGAGGTCAAACTTGGAGGCACCTATGAGCAAAGCCTCAGACTGATAGCGTCCGACCTGAGGTGATTTCAAGGGCTCTTGCAGAGTTACAGCACTGACCTAAGACTCGGAAGAAGTTGTCACACATCCGACGAGTAAGATCTCGGAACGGTAGCAATACATCCGAGCCAACCTGACTCCGAGTCCTTTTGTGAGAGTTCTCATGTCAACTCGGCATACAGAAGAGACCATCACACACCCGTCCAGCGTACCTCTGACCCTATCCTCTTTACTTAGCGCGTCAATAATCGGCTCATTCGTGGGCCCGGATCACTGAACAAAATCTGAGCCGCGAGGTCGGCTCGGATGATAGCTCAGTCAGCAATGGCATTAATGGACAAAATCCAGTAACGCACGACATGAGTAATGCCTAGCGCACGACCTTTGGGTAACGGCCGACGACTGCATACGCATAGCTCTCGCGTAGTGGCAATGACCGTGCCGAGATTATCAAACACATTCAGCATGACCCTAAGGTATAAATATGAATCATTTCTATAGGAACATATACAGAATATCTAGTACTCTCACCCTACTCTACACTAATTAGACCCAGTTTCCTAGCCTGACTTTGGCATCGGAGGGTCCCCTGCTCTAGCTAGGGTCTCCTTTATCTTCCATTTGTGCAAGACCAGGGTTCGCTCCGAACACACGAAGCTCGGCGGAGGGTGACCCATATTTTAGCATCAACACCATCCATTCAGCATCGACAAGTTAGACAGATATGATAGTCCAATCATTTTGATTCTTCATTTTTATTTGATCCACATCGAGGCCCATGATTCAGATGGTCTGGATTGATCCACGTATAACATACAGAAATGCCTTTTCATATTCTAGCAAATTGGACAACCAAAAAAATTGTTTAATGGACTAAGGACTTGTTATTGCAAATTACAAATTTATGATTTCTATAAAATAATAAAAGAAACCAAAATGTTAAGGATAAGGTGAAGCATATGTGATCACAATGTCCTTCAAGCATTATTCATCTCTTCTCAGAGTAATTGAGATTACTAATAGGTTGTAAGCAAATAGCTTCTAAGATACGACAAGCTTGTACATGGTTTTGCATTCAGCAAGTACTTAGAACCATTAATGGAACTCGGTGTACACAATTTTTTGGTAGATAAAACTAAAAATAAATCCTAATTAGAAAAAAGATTAGAAAAGATGTAGTTGGTTTAGACCGCTACTTTCCAAATCACTTGATATTTTCTTGTTAGGTTGTATGTGAGAGTGATTTGAGTGGTTAGTAATTATCCAATGAACCACCCAGGTATATGGGTGTTCATGATTGTTGGTAAGAAACTAATCGTTATTTAGCTATTTCTAACCGCTATGCATGTGGGATAACTAACTGCATGCTAGTCGTTTAGTCTCATTAGCTATCTGTTTTATGATTGTTGGGCTAGCCACATCGCACTGGTTTGTGAGGGAGCGATTCATTACGCACATGTAAAGTGCAAATTGCACCACTAGTGCCTCACATGCTCACGCCTTCACACCGAGCCCGTGCGTGTGTGTTCCAATGCCCACTAGAACACGCGAGACTTGGTACTCCATAGAGCCACCAAGCAAATAATAAGGTACTCCACATCCTATACATATACACAAGATTTTCTTATTTCCTTTCCGATGTGGGGCTATTCCCAAAACACCAAAAAACCATGTTTTAACAAAACCATCCCATCATTAATTAAATTGATGGGAAAGGGCTATAAATATATTGATGGGACCCACACATTTTGGATCGTTCATCATACTCAGTTTAGGGTTTTTCCATGCCCTATACTATAATTTAGTATTGGCTGTTGAATGCACCGCGCATGGATTAGAAAACCCAACTCTTCGATCTTTAGACTATGTTTAATTGAATATGAACAATTGTTTTACTATATACTCAACCATCTATTTGCACACCACTAACGGAAGGTCAAGATCATTCAGTCAAAGATGTTTGGCCCATTTGATATCCGCAGTGAGGACCATTAGATAAACAATTTGGATCACCAAATATTGCTCCCCATGCAACCATTAGTATCAGAACGTAACATTTATGCTTTTGGGGTTGTTTGGGGAACAGCTATTTAATATGCATTTTCAATTACCATTAAATACATGTGAATTAGAATTACTAATTATTATTATTATTATTATAATGACAGGGTGTCTTACCCTTTTTGAAGGCAAGGCTATTCTATATGGATGCAAGCAATCATTAGCGAACCACGTGCATCATTTGTCATATTGGAATGGGAATTCACTAGAATCCAGCAACTTGAAACCAAAACCACTAAGAGCCTATTTGAAATGTAGTATTAAGTGGTATGTAATTGCATTTCATCCAATATAAATGTCATTTAATATTTCAAAATGATGGGAATGATTGAATTAATTCAAGTATCATTTCATCCCATTAGAAAATATTTTGAGTTGTTTGGTCAATTTCAAAATCTACTACATTTGTAGCCCCCATGTTCATGCATATGCTTTATTCACCTCTTCCATTCATATACTCCCTTTACATATGATAATGAATTATATATATATATATATATATATATAGAGAGAGAGAGAGAGAGAGAGAGAGAGAGAGAGAGAAAGAAGAATTTAAACCCAAAAGTAGGATTGGATGGTCAAAATTCTATCATATTTTCAAATATATAAATATTACACAATAATAATATTAATTTCACTTAATATAATTCCGTACCATTTACATTGGATCAAATGCTATCAGGTCGTTTGCTTGACCTACGATCGTCTCGGGAGCGATCATCTTTCCACTTCTTGCTTGCATTGGTCAAATCCGTCTCTTTCTTTGCCTGTTCTTTGGTTGTGGAGCCTTTTTTAACGCCATCTCTCAAAATTCAGGATTCTTCAGCATTAGCGTACTTTTGTGATCGGTTAAGGAATTTTGCTAAAGTGGTGGGAGGATTCTTATATAGAGAGAAGAGGAATGGTTTGTCCCTCAGCCCGGTAAATGATAGCGTTCAGCGCAGTTTCGTCTGAATGTTTCTGCACTTACAGGGCTTCCAAATTGAAGCGTTTGATGTAATCTTTCAGCAACTCGCCATCTTTCTGAACTACGTTCAGATGGTCTAGTGCTTTCAACCTCTTCTTTCCCCCGATGAAGTTAGTGATAAAGGCCTCACTAAGCTCGAAAAACGTCTTGATAGACCTTGGCTTTAGTTCTTTAAACCAAAGTCGAGCAGAGTTAATGAGAAAGCTCGGCACGTGATCGCATCAGATGCATTATGGAGTTCCATGTAGGTCCTGAAAGATTCCATGTGCTCTGTCGGGTCAGTACTACCCCCGTAAGGAGTGATTTGAGGCAGTCAAAACCTGTCTGGAAATCGTGCCTGCATGATGCCGATCGTGAAGGGGGACTCTGATTCTTCCGGAGCACTCATGTTGCCTCGATAGGTCTGCTTCATGTCAGTGTTTTGTCGTTGCAGACTCTGCAGTTTGGTCTTCCAAAGTTCGTCGCTGTTAGTAGTGCCCTCAACTGGGGCCCAATTACGCCTTCGTCGATCTATTTCATGTCATAGGTCCGAAGCGGGCAGGGGCACCATTACTGACACGTGAGACGGAATAGGCTCAGCAGAGGCAGGTCGAGGGATCTGTTAAGAGGTGACGTGTACGACCAAAAGCTGGGGAGGGTTGGCACAAGGTCGGACGTAGCTCAATTGTCCCTCTCTTTGACGGTCGGGCTCCTGAACGTGACATGGCTGTATATTTTCCATCATCTGTTTCAGATAACCAAGGTTGGCTCTGATCTCTCCGACTTCTCTTTCGAGAGTGTCCTGTTGTCCGCCCCTTCCATACCTTTGCTGACTGTGTCGACTTGATCCCGAGGTGCCCTGATGTTGCAGGGAACCATAGTGGCTCTCCCGTTACCCAGGGCGTTCGTCGGGCTGTGTAGCCTGGGCAGGTAAAGGTACTACAGTATCTGTTGCGGGGAGAGACTGGGGTTTCTTCTTTCCTTTCACCATTGTAGATTGTTTGAAGTTTTTATGGTAGAGTACGAACGGCTTAATATGTCAATTCCCATATATGACGCCAAGCTGTTGATGCAGTTTTACGACTGGTCCCTTGTGATGCTCTCCTTGAAACCTGTAAGACCTGTATCCTAGTTCATACCGTTCTGTTCGCTTCCGCGATTCTTCCGATCGAATTTCGGTAATCCTCGACCCATATCCGATGTTTGCCCAAGATCCTAAGCTGGGTTCTGCATGCCAAAGTCAGCTCGATTCAAAACTTGTACCCTATCGACTGTGCCGTCGCTGCGGTTCTAACGTCACAACTCGCACACCGATCCGATACCCAGGGTAGAAGATGTCGGCCTGAGTTTATTCCGAAGAAACGCTGCGCATTGCGAATCTCGAGAGAATCTCTACAACAAGTCCCATCAATCAACCATAAATGTATCCCTTACCCAAGTACAACCACCCCACTCCTTTTCCCACAAGTTAAACCTCTCTCTCCCTCACCATCCCTTTCTTTAAAAATTTCAAACAAAATCATCCCTCTTTTACCCATTTTTCAAACTACACCATACCATCCATTCTTTTTCTTATTTTATTCCTTTATTCCATTTTCGTAAGCTCTCTCCTAAGCAACCCAAGACACTCCATACGTCCAAGCTTCCCTCTCCCTCCCAAGTGTGGTCCACCTTCTCATCTTCCATCTACACCTTCTCATCTCCTATCTCAACCATCTAAACCCCATCATCCACCGTCCAAGGTGAAGGCAAGGAGCATTGGAGGCAAAGGGAGCAAGGAGGAGGCTTAGAGGTGGGTGATCCACCATTGATTTCAATTTTTGTACCCACTTGTTGTGAGACCCACATTGATGTATGCAATGTAGAGAGGGGCCCATAGTGGCAGGGTCCCTCTATATCACCATTTCTCTCTCTTTCTCTCCCTCTCTCTTCCTCTCTCTCTTGTATGGATGGTGTGTGTGTGTGGCCCATCACGAAGTATATATTTTATCCATGCCATCCACCTTGTGGGACCCACCTAAATAATCCATTGGATGGAAAAACACAAATATCGGCTCTTCTTGAGTTGGTGCGTTCCGCACTTGGGACCCACTTAGTAACGGATTGGCTAGTGGCCATTGCAATGTGGGCCCCACCTTATTTGAGGTATGAGATTTATCCCCACCGTCTATCAGAAATGGTGGGATTTCACCATGAAAAATGTCCAGCACACTGGACTATCTTGTTTCAAAAAAAATATAAATAAATAAATAAATAGAAAAAGGAATGTATATGTAATATATATATATATATATATATATATATATATATATATATATATATATATATATATATATATATATATATGATGAGTGGGCCATAAACTGTAAAATAAATAAAATAAAGAAGTTAGGAATGTATATTGCATAAGTGTGTTCAAGGTGCAAGTTTTTAGATTTGCAGGCCAAAGTCCACATTGCTCTAATTCGATATATATATATATATATATATATATATATATATATATATATATATATATATATATATATATATATATATATATATATATACACACACACACTTATTATATTTCGGAGGTGGATTTGTTGTAACCTCTTACAAGCTGGTTTAAACATAGTAGAATGAGAATAATTCCATAAAGATACCAACACTATAATGCACCTTAAACATATTTTTAAGTGTATTTTCTTTTATTTCCACCTCTTTTATGCACATCTCCTCTTTCAAGAAATGCATAGGGAACTTTTGATTGGCTCCTTACTACAAGTGGCCCACCAATGCAACCTAAATAGCTGATGTGTGGTTAGCCTTGAAGGAGGGGAAGATTGCATGTATTGTCTTCTAAAGTAATATAGAATACATTGACTCAACCTCAATTATAAGTAACTCAGTAGGTTTAGGGTACTGAGTAAACTCTGTGGGGCCTACCACAATTTATGTATTTTATCCCCTCCGTCCATCCATTTAACAAATAATTTTAGGGCTTGTTCTCAAAGTGGACAACACCATGGGAAACAGTGTGGCTCAAGTGGACAACACAATGGGAAACAGTGTGAATTGAACAGGCAACAAGAATATTGGATCAAGCTGATATTTTTGTTTTCCCTTTATTCATATCTATGTGATCTCATGAACAAATTAGAGGTGTGGTCCGCTTGAACTTTGGATATATTTTAATTTAGGACGCAACCACTGGAATGAGGTGGAAAAGAAGATGTATGGCATGGATAAACCATATATATTTATAGTGTGCGCAACAGAGTTACTGAATAAGATAAAAGTGTGCTAACTTACTCAGCACGCAATTCCAATTCGGACCTTTGAGCAGTTAGTTTTATTGCTTACACGTATAATAAGGATAAGACTATCCCACCATTTTACTTCTGCACCATCTAAAAGATGATGGTGACTTTTAGTCGTACACATGGGACGGTTGTACTATAATGTGGACTGTCCCACGGCAGTGTCCATCCCAACCATTCCATTAATGAATATTAAATAAAAGATTAAAAGTAAAATAGTCAGTGGTTTAAATTTCACTTCCTGTGTTATCAATCTTTTTTGAAGTATTATCTTTACTTCTTAGCGCACACTTTATCTCTCTTACTTTCTATCCAAGTGGAGTGAAATCAAGTAATATTTGAAGTTCCATGTATATGTTTATTAAATTCTGACTATTGTGAATCTTTTCAAAAGTAACATTTCATTATTTTAGAATATGTCAGATAAAGTCACGACGAACATTAATGTGCTTAGTTTGGGAGGAATATATCGAGTTATTTGTCAAATTAATCGTGCTCTTGCTATCACAATGCACAGACACGATTTCCTGTTGAAGCTCCAACTCATTCATTATTCCTTTCAACCAGACAGCTTCTTTGAATGCCTTCGTCACCGACGCATTACCATGTATTTAGCTTTGGTAGTAAAAGATATAACTACAGACTGAACCTTAGACATTCAACTAATAGCTCAACCCACTAACATAAACAAGTAACCAGAAGTAAACTTTTTATTATCTACATTCTCTACATAATCCAAATCAACATAGCCTACGAGTCTCTCTGCTGAATCTTTGAAATACAAGACGTAGTCATTCGTACCTTATATATAGTGAAGTAACAATTTCACCACTTTTAAATGTTACTTGCTGAAGTTCGACATGTATCTTCTTACAACAACAACTACATGTGAAATATTATGTCTTGTACAGACCATGAAATACATAAGACTAATGATTACGGTCGAATAGGGCACACAAGACATATATCACTTTCTTCAGCTGACGTAAGACATAATTCTAAATAAAGCTGAAAGTGAGCAGCGTTGGGAGTATTAACCAATTTCGCATTTTCTAATCCGAACTTGACTACAATCTTCTCAAGATATTCCTCCTGAGACAACCATAGCCTGCTTCTTTCTATATCCCTGTGTACATTAATGTTGATAATCTTCTTTGCATCCTCCGGGTCTTTCATTTCAAACGTCCTGGATAATTAAGCCTTAAATATGCTGATTTTAGACATGTTATGACTGACAATAAGCATATTATCAACATATAACACTAGAATGATGAATTCCTTACCACTTAGTGTTTAAAATAAACATAATGATGAAATTCACTATTAATAAAACTTTGGTTCAACATGAAAGAATTAAACTTCTTATATCATTACCGAGACGATTGTTTTAAATCGTATAATAATATCTTCAACTTGTAAATGAGATCGTTCTTTCCCTACACCTCGAACCCTTCTGGTTGCTTCATGTAAATTTACTTTTCTAATTCCTCATGTAGAAACACAGTTTTAACATCCATTGTTCCAATTTCATAATGTATTGAGTAATCAAAGCTAATACAAATCTGATAGATACCTGCTTTACCACTAGCATGAAAATCTCAGTGAAGTCAACGCATTCCTTCTAAGCATATCAATTTGCTACCAATCTAGCCTTGTACCTAATTAGTTTCTTCTGGAATATCCACTTGCACCTGATCGCCTTCTTCCCAAAAGGTCTTCCCAAAAGGTAGCTCGACTAGCTCACATGTGTAATTTTTATACAAACAATCAATCTCTTCATACATAGCTACTATCCTCTTTTCTGCATCTTTATTTCTAAAGCTTCCTGGAAAGTAGTTAGACCCTTCTTATCTGTAATGAAAGCAAATGCAACATTAAAGTTACTCTTGTATCTTAATGGTAACATGCAATCCCTTGGTAGATTTCTCTTGGTAGGTGGTGACTCCACCTTTTCCTATACCTTAACATGCAGCTCAGGTTCCTTAAGTGTCTCACCCTTGTCTAATTTCACATCAACAACTGACTCTTTCCGTTTCATTTTTCTTATCTTTTTAAAATGAAGAATCATTATCAAATTTAACATCCCGACTAATAATGATTTTCTGTGAAGCACGATCTAACAACATGTAACCTTTTACCCCATTACCATAGCCAACAAAGGTGCACTTACTTTTTGATCTAACTTATCTTTGTCAACAGATAGTACATAAGAGTAAGTATCACAATAAAAAAAATTCAAACTTGACTAATATACTACCTGACCACTCATACTTTTTTAGAAAATTTTCAATTAATAACTGTAGAGTGAGACCTATTCATCGGATAACAAACTGTAGAAATAGCTTCAACCCAAAGCTCTTTAGTCAACCTAAAATTGTTCAACATACTTCGAATCATTTCCAAAAGAGTCCGGTTCATATGTTCTCCCACACCATTCTTCTCCAGCGTATGTTTCATTGTGTTGTTCTTGACTATTCCCTCATTCTTGCAATACTAATCAAATTCTCTTAAAGTAATTTTCCACCGTTATATGTCATCAAAACTTTTACTTTTCACCTTGTCTACTTTTCAATTATCGCTTCCACATATTAAACGTGACAAACACATCAGATTTATGTCTCAAAATATAAAAATATACCTTCTTAGAGAAGTCGTCTATAAATGTGATAAACTAAGACAATCATCTTCAAAAAATAATAGGCAATGGCTCCCACACACATCAGAATGCACGTAATTAAGCTGCTCTTTAATGACAGATTTTTTTGTTATTTTAAAACGCAGCATCGACTCTTTCTCATATGTGTAATGCTCATATACATATAAATCAAAACTTTTAAAACTAGGAATTAACTTACGATCAAGAAGCACGTTAATACCCCACTTACTCATGTGGCCTAGGCGTGCATGTCACAAACATGCCAACGTGGAATCCACTACAAATGTTTCGGCTCCACTAGATATGATATTTTCGATCAACCAGTAAATGTTATCGCTCCATTGTGCCTTTATTATTATAAAAGCCCATTTTAAAACCTTTAGGATACCATCATAACCAACGAACTTGCAACTAATTGTATCTAAAGTTCTCATATAAATCAGATTCCTTTTCAAATCCGAAATGTACCTCACATCTGTCAGAATACACTACACCCCATCAAACATTCTGATGTGAATTGAACCAATTATGATTATCTTACAGACATGATCATTGCCCATAAGAACCAACCCACTATTATACTCGCTATATGTGGTAAACCAACTTTGATAATGACACATATGGTACGATGCCCCCGTATCCAAGATCCGTTCTTGATAGAAATTTTTAGTTTTGGTCACCGACAATGCATCACAACCATTTGAGCCTTCACCGGATTCAACTGAATTAGCTTCCTTCGATGAATCATCTAACTTTTCATTCTTCCGACTTTGAGAAATTGACAGTCCTTTTTTAAATGTCGTATTCTCTGACAATTTCAATACTTTAACTTTTCTTTACCTTTTGACTTAGATATATATCTTAGTTTTCCCTTCTCTCGCTTAGGGCGAGTTTGGATAGCAGAATTACGCATTGATAGGAGGGATAAGATTGTCATATCCCTCAATCCAAAATCCTATCTCATTTGGATATGTTGGGATTGCGGTGCCTCAAGTATAGATCCTAGGAGAAAAAGGGGGGAAAGAGAGAAGAGAAAAGGAGAAGAGAAAGAGGAGAAAGGAGGAGGAAGAGAGAGTCCAGATGAATGGATTGTGAAATCCAACATTGGATATATCGCCGGGTTGCAGCTGAACCTCGAACCCATCCCGTTGTCTTCCTGAATCTATCGTACAGACTATAGGATGAGTTCTTTCAGGTTCGGCTTCATTGACTGTAATGGCGGGGAAGCAGTACTTTTTGGCGGGAAGCTGGCCCTTATTAAAAGCAGTTGGGCGCTATTCCACCTACTAGAGGGAGAAGGGAGCTCCATACCATTGATTGGGGGTAAATAGAAGAAGTATGCCCTCGTTTTCACATACTCAACCCCTTTTCCTTTGGTCTTCCTTGAAATTCCCCTTCTATCGGGCAAACACAAGTGAATTGTACTAATTGCCTTGATCAAGTTCATCCAAATCTTTTTCCTTCACAAAATCCAAACAATATGTTTTCCCAATGAGTGTATATTGAAGCCTTGCTGAATTAGGTGGGCTTTCATATTCAATCTTCATAGTTCAAAGTTATTTTTATTAATAAATATCTTTGTCTCGAACTTTACATTCGGTCCCATTAACGTCATATCTCAAATCCAAATTAACAAATCAACTTCTCTTTAACACCAAGTTTTGGAGATCTAGCCATATGGAAGCACCTTAATCTTAATAAAAATAAAAATAAAATGAAATGAAAATCTAAGGAAACACAGAGAATACATAATTTTTATGTGGAAAATCCTTGTAAAAAAAATACCATGGCACGAAGCGATGATCAATCTACTATTCAAAGAGAATTACATGGACAAAGAGAACTTACTACAACGAAAACTTTAGTGCGCTCTCTCTCTCTCTCTCTCTCTCTCTCTCTCTCTCTCTCTCTCTCTCTTTTGGAGGCCTTCAAAAAATATAAAAATACCAAAAAATTGTAACTCACTCTTAACCCTAAAAGCCCCCCATTCATGAGGGAAATGTCAAAAATACTTCTCTAAGGATTCACTAATACTTGAGCCTTGTTAACAAATCGGCTCGGAAAAGTAAATAGACCCAATATTAATTTTGGTGTCACAATTTTAACAATTTTATAAGTATTATCTTATAGATAAGATATATCTACAATGGGACCCACAATTTCAATGGTCTACATACATCAATACCACATGGGAGGAGGATGAGTCCTCAAATGAGAAAGTGGATTCCCCAATGAGGTGTACATGGGTGTGAGGAGGATGAGTTAAATATTTTTTAAAAAGGAAAAATAGAAAAGAAAAAGAAAATGCATATTACCTGTGGCTCAGCGTGGCTGAAGCTTTGTCGGCCAAGCATGATGGATGTGTTTTATTTAAACTGTCCATCTGTTTTGCCAACTTCTTAACAAACAAGCCTAAAAAAGATGAGCTAAAGCTCATGTGGACCACAACAGAAAACATAAAACGTTAGGAATAGATCACTACTGTTGAAAGCTTCTTATGGGCTATGAAAGTTTTGGATAAGTTTGTATGTGTTTATCCTGCATCCATGTCTCTTTGACCTAGGAACACTTTATGAAATAAAACATCACGGTAGGCCTTGGGAAGTTTTCAATAGTGGGCATTCAATCCATGTTGTTTTCCATCATGTGATCTACTTGAGCTTTGTATCTACATCATTTTAGGGCTGCGATGAGCTAACAAAACAGATATACCACATAACATAGACTGTACGGGGTTAACATTATTATTGCACAATGATTGTATGTCTAGAAATACTATTATATTGTAGCTATTAAATTTCATATTTGGGATAACATTTTTGCTATATAAAAAAAATCACCGAATTAAGCAAAATCATGTTTAGTGGATCATGAAATTGTAATCTACGGACCAAATTCACAGTGGATGACATTCACTTATATACTTATATAAGCAAAATGTCACGCATAAATAGTGTATATGGATGTATAGCATGAATAAACACATGCATCAATGTGAGGCCCACTTGTTTAGTGGATCTCAAAATTCACAGGAACTCCGCATGAATTAAATGCGACTAAATGCAATTCTATCTCATATAATCCCAACCTTAACCATCCTCTCCAGATGCTACATGGATTGGTGGGTGGAGGTAGAATGCACTTACTCAGGAAAAGAAAAGGAAAGAAGAAATCCAGCTGTCACTGGTATACTCTCTCTTATCGATGGTGGCTAGGTACATGGACAGATCTGCGCCATCCATCACGTAGGGGCTTCACAGCACATTGACAGATCTGGGCCATCCATCACATATGGATCGCTGTGGGAAATCACTGTCTATAGAATCAGACTGGTTCAGCCATCAGGGGAGTGAAGCTTTTATCTTAAAAAATAGATATATACTACAACTGTCCAACGGTCTAAATTCAAAATACATGTACGTCATACCTAATGACCCGCAGAAAATTTTTTCTCTTATTCATGATCGCATTGCTCCCGATTCTATGAATGGCGTGGATCTGGCACAAGTATGCCATGTTGCGCACGGGTCACGCTTTAAGTCCAATCTCACAAGCACGCGAGTACGGGCTGTATTCCTAGACCCTCAAACATCGGAAGCTTTGTTTATTCTAACCTCGGATGTTGCAACTGCCAAGGATTAAAGACAGAACGGTCACTGTCTTTCGAATCATCAAAATCAAGAAAGTGAAATTTCCAACTGGGAAGGAACCCTCTACAAACAGGAAACGGATTGGCTACTGGTCGGTGCTCTTTGGCCCCCACCATGATGTATGTGTTTCATCCATGCCGTCCACCCATTCTTACAGATCATTTTATGGTATGAGCCCAAAAATTAGGTTGATCCAAATCTCAAGTGGACCGCACAGTGTTGATTGAATGCCCACCATTAAAAACTTATTAGGGGCACAAAAGTTTTGGATCAATCTGATATATTTTCCCCCCCTTCATCCAAGTCTGTATGACCTAATCAACAGCTTAGATGTCAAATAACCATTACAGTCAGCCCTAGGAAGTTTTTAACGGTGGAAATCCAATCACTACTGTTTTCCGGTCGTGTGGTCCAACTGAGATTTAAATCTACCTAAATTTTGGGATCAAGCCCTAAAATTATCTTTCAAAATGGGTGGACAGCGTGGATAAAACACATATATCCTGGTGGCGTCCACATAACACTGACCACTAGCCACCTGGCTGGTGGCAGCGTCTTTAGCCAAACCCGCGTCGGAAAACCTTTTACAACGTTTCTTATACACGGACGCGGATTGCGTCCTACCCCCGCCTGGACAGTAATCCGTCCAGGTAGGGCTCTGTGGGCCCACAGTGATGTAAGTGTTTTATCCACGCCATTAATCGCTTTTCTCAGATCATTTTAAGATGCGTATTTAAAATTGATGCAGGTCCACAGCTCCAGTGGACCACACCGGAGGAAGCTGCAGTGATAATGACATCCACCGTTGAAATCTTTCTGAGGGCCACTGTGATTTTTTTTTATCATCCAACCTATTAATAAGGTGATGTAGACGTGGATGAAGTGAAAAAACAAATATTACCTTGATCCGAAACTTCTCCAGCTCCCAAGAAGTTTTTAATTGTGAACATTAAATCCCCACTTTGTGGTCCACTTAAGCCCTGTACCTTGCTTAATATTTGGTTCATACCTTAAAATGATCTGAGAAAAGCTATTAACAGCTTGGATAAAACACTTACATCACGGTGGGCTCCACAGAGCCCTGGGTAGGACGCAATCCATGTCCCTTATACACCTCCCTGATTCAAGTTATTAACATGCACGAAACTTACGTTTAAATCTTATTCAATTGTCTACGTGGGGTCCAACCTGTTGTGTGTACGCCATCCAACCTATGTATCGAATGAGTCCCACTAAGACGATGTGATAACCCAAAATTCACGTCTATAAAATCATTATCCCATAGAAAACAATGAAAATCCAACTAAAAACTTCCAATTCATGCGGTGGCCTAAGTGATGATACAATCCACCTTATTTTTGGGCATCCTAATTTCTTGGTGGACCAACTCTTTTGGAAGGGTTGGATTCCATGCACAAACCACAGTAGCCCCACAAGCAGAGCTGTAACTAGAATAAGCTATTTCTTAAAAACAAATCACCTTCATTTCAATCCCTTCTCAGTAGTCAGCGTGACCGCCTGTTAGGGCTGTTGAAATTATGGGTATAGTAAATACTTATATTATGCTGATTGGATGAACCCAGCTGTCAGGTTGGTGCCTCTAGAATGGGTAGTTGAAACTTGAAAGGAATAGCCCAACTGAACAAATCCAATGTATAGATGGTGAAAACTGTCCAATCAGTCGCGTTTCAACCGTAGTTTAAAAACTCGATGTTCAACTCAACTTGAAATCCCATCCAGTCGAGTGGACTTGAAGCCTTAAAATGAAAAAAAATTAAAAAATTAAAAATTATATTATATTTAGAAATTTGAAAACATTCTTATTTTTTAGTTTTTTAAATGAGAAAATAATAAAACGAGGCAGATTTCTCTGTTTGTTTTTGAAAATAGCTTTTGGATGTATGACCCATGGTTGGTTTATCCAATAAGCTACATCATCATTGTCCATTAACCCACCTAATAAGCTGATGGGCTTGATTTTTTGGCGGGTTATCTCTAAATGCAGATTCATAAGCAACCATTGAGTTAATGAAAGAAATGATGTAATTAGACAGTTGATTTTATTATATCCAGTTCAATCGTTAATCTGAACCATCCATCTTGTGTCTCACCTTTGATTGATTCTCTCTCTCATAGAAATCTCTCTAATTAAATGATTATAGTCATCCAATTAATAACTAGGGAAATGGATTATTAATATTGACTGTATTATAGAGTCCTTAGTCATTGATCTAGACCATCCACCATGTGCATCCCATCTTTGAGTGCCTATACTTCCGGGATATCGCTTTTGTACATCACACTAGGCCTACATTTATTTTACATGTCTTAGATTTTAATGTTAAAGATCAGGCGTGAACAACATGGGGAATGGTGGAGTAATTAGGTACTAAGTAATTATTACCTATTCAGAATGTATTCACGGGGTATTTGAAAAATCAAATAAACCATAAGGGGTCATTTGGCACCATGGATTTGGGGGCATAAAATATATGGGGTTTCAAATCCCCTCAAAGGGGTTTGAAATTCATGGTGAGAGTTTGGATTACACCTAAAATTATTTCAATAGTTGCATGTGTAACATGTGTGTCACTGTACTATTATTTTATTGGGCACATGGCCTACTAGCTGTGGGGCCCACCGTGATATATGACTTTTATCCATGCTGTCCATCCATTTTGAAAAATCATTGTATGTGATGAGCCCAAAAATGGAACAGATTGAACGCCCACGTGAACCACACCACAGGAAACAATGGGGACCGACTGCATAGTGCTGAAACCTCTCGGGGGCCACAAAAGTTTTGGATCAAGCTCGTGTGTATATTTTTCTCGCGGTGTGGTCCACTTGAGATTTGGATCTACTTCATTATTGGGTCATGCGCTCAAATGAGTTGGCAAAAAGGATGGACCGTGTAGATATACAACACATACATTGAGGTGGGCCCATGGTCAGGGTCCCACCCACATCCCTATCCTTGGAAAACTTGTTAGGGTCCACTATACTGTTTTGTTAACCCTCCAAACCGTCAATAAGGTGTCATAGACTTGGAGGAACGTTTAAAAAAAAAAAAAACAAACAAACAAACAAATGTTAGTTTGAACCAAAACTTATGTGGCCCACCATAAGTTTTCAATGGTCAATCACTACTAGAGCTGGGCAAATTAGGTCCGATCCGGTGGATCCGGCCCAATTCGAACCGATCCGATGGACTAGATCTATGCGGATCGGGTAGGCCCATCCAAATCCGAATCCTTTTCGAATCGGGTTCGGGTTAGACATGACTCGATTCGATCTGACCCGGAATCAGATTCGATTCAGACCGATCCAATCCGATCTAGATATTTTTAGTAATATTTATTTTTTTAAAAATACTTTTTACTATTTTTAAGACATTAAATAATTTTTAATTTTTTACAGGTCTGAATCATGTCCGATCCGATCCGATTTGGTTTTCCTAACCGAGTTGGACTCGGATCGAATCAGTGCAGTGAGTTTTCGGATCGGTCCGAGTCAGGCGACCCGGACTCGGAATCGGATCGGATCGGGTTCGGGTCAGACCAATATCATTTCGGATCGGTTCGGGTTAGACGCAATCCGGTCCATGTTGAGGGTCAAATATTGCATATCAGACCCTAGTTACTGCCTGGATTTACGAACATAATACTGTTTAACGCCCAGTTTTAATTGTGTTTTGTTGTAGGATTCAATCAAGAGCGTTGACTGAAAACTGATAGTAAAAGCATAGATTTAATGCTCTGATGACACTAAAGGCAAGGGACGGACTCCAACAGACCACGATTGACGGAATTACTTGGCAGAAATCCGCTGAAATCAAGAAACTGAAGCTCAAAGTGGCCTAAAAGTCAGACAAAATGCAAGATCACAGGGTTCCCACCATCCGTTCTGCTCGAAACTTTATACATGAGCTGAGGAGCATAAATGAACCGTACACGTCGAATTTCAGCTCCTGGATCTCTGTGGAAGTGGCCTAACGGCTAGATCATCCCATAAATTATCGAATATGGGGCCCACCTAATATCTGGATATGCTTCAATTTTGGAGTCAACGTCGCAAATGAGATGATGAGACGGAAGAGTGGTGTGGATCTCTCACGAGAATTACGAATGGACCCCACATTTGAGGTGAGAGTGCACCGTGCGATGCACTTCGAGCTGCACCAAATCAAAGCACGTGGTCAGCATGCGCTGACCCGAGCAACTTCCAAATCCGGTTCGGATTTAAATCCCGTCTGCGAAAACGGAGCTGAACGTGCGGTCCTCTGTTGTGGGCCACCATTACAATTCGAAGGTCCAATCCGGACCGTCCATTAGACCAACACGACCCATACTACCATCGCCTAGGTGGAAATATTTCAAATGACAACAAATATCTGGTTTTGATCGTCCAAACGGAAGATAGACGGCAGCGAGAAAACTCCTGTAGGCCAAGTCAAAATCAATCCAAAACCATCCATTCCTGAATGGTTTTTCGATGGGATCACAATGGACGGAGTGGATCTCTCAATAAGACAGTGAATTTGGGCCCACCATCATCCCTGCGGAATAAAAACGCAGGCTCTGTTGCGTCCGGACGCTGTCTGAAATTTACGGATGATTGCATGAACATGGCGATGATCGGACGGCCGATCTGGACCGTCCATCGTGTAGACCTGTCCAAAACATTCCAAGGGACGGTGTTTGTTTGGAAAGAAAGCAGGAAGGAGGAGTTTTTTTTGCATCACTTTTCTTCTGCACTCCACTGATTTCCACCGACTCCAGTCACCACTTCTATGCGCCGATTCCAGTTTCTACACCACTTTTCCTGCTTCTTATAAAAAGGGAGAGGGAGAAAGAGAGCTGGGGAGGCAGCAGCTCGACTGGGGGCTTGGACGTGGGAAGCAGACGTGGGGAAAGTTTTCTTTTTTATTTTTTAATTTTCTTTTGCTTATTTTATTTTATTTTATTTTATTTAAGGGATCTAGCCAACATGGTTGGCTAAACATCTTAGCTAGGGCTAAGAGGTGAAGCTTGCAGCGTGATGGGAGAGTCTATGCTTGTGCCTTTTGTTTAAACTGAATGGATTTTTGATTTAATTTTATTAAGGGAATGTTTTCACGTCTTTAATGGTCTGTCATTTGGCACCATGAATTTGTAAAGTACCGAAATTACAATGGGTCTTACAATGGCTTTGAACATGTTCTTTTTCTCTTATGTTTATGACGTCGTTGCCCCGTTGTTCACCATCGTCTCCATTTTGGCATGGTTGGATGTCGGTACCCTTCCTAACCTTCATACATTGATTGGTTGGTAATTAGTTTAATTTTTCTCACGGTGTTTGCTTGCTTGTCTCCGGGCATGGTTTGGTGATGGAATCCATTCTAATTCATATACCTTTCATCTTTTTAAAATTACATCAAAGGAAGTTCAGTGGATTTTCATGAATCAAGTGTAGTTCTCCCTGATCTCTACAAGTGGATCCTCTGAATCCCTAGTTTTTCACTTCTGAATTCTCCTAAGTTTTAGATTAATTATTTCACCATTATTCCTCAAATCATAATTGGTTTAGATTTCATCTTAGCCTAGTTCTAGATCTGGTTATTTTTAGAGAGCGTACAAGTTTCAGTCCCTGTGGATTCGACCTCGGTCTTACCGAGTTATTACTACATCACAACCCTATACTTGGGGAGTGAACAGTCCAACTCGGACCGATGCCCAGCCCTAATCACCACTGTTTCCTATGGTATGGTCCACATAAGATTGGGATCAACTTCATTTGTGGGATTGTGCATTAAAATGATCCAGAAAAATAGATGGACGAACATGGATATATAACACATTAAAATGGACTCCATTAACTGAAAACTTATTATGTAATGCGTTCTTTTTGTAATTTTTTTAATTCCTAAATATGCAAATATGTGTATTTAGGCATGTCCTGGAGTTTCGCTGAAAAATTCCACTATTTTCTCCATGTTTTCCCCATGTTTTCCTGCATTTCTAGTTATCAACGATATTATTGGCGATAGCAATATAATATCTTTATCTCCGACCAGCAAAACTTGTAGCGATACCAACAACTTAAACACTTTAGGGTAGAATTTAAGACCTAGAAATGGAGAGAGAGAGAGAGCGAGAGAGAGAGAGAGAGTGTGTGTGTAACATTCTAGATTTTCACTATTTTAGAGTTTCAAAATTCCTTAAAATTTTTTTAATTAATTAACTTATAATACCACTAATGACCATTAACACTCAATGTTAGTTTATATAGGGATGATACTAGTAAAGAACCGCACAAGTCCGATTAATCAACTGTAAGAAACCAACGAATTTGCTCGATCACTTGAACATCAAGTTTAGCCCCATAATTTACTCACGTAAGGCCCAAATCTAACCGACCCATCGTTAACTAATTAAGAAAGTCATAACTAAATTAAAAATCTAACCGGGGCCGAGTCAAATAAGGCCCGGATCTTGAATAATAGACCAAATCAACCCCGTTACTCTTTTAGCCTAAAATCGACGGTTTAGTGTAACCATGACCAAAGCTCCACTTTCACTGGTTATAAATAGGCCATCCTATGAACATAGTTAATCCAAACCCTAATCATCGCCCACGAGAAATCTCAATACCTAATTCATTCCAAAAATGCCCTGATTCTTCGAACAAGCTCTAGACCGCTCGTTGGTGGGCCACTAGTCCCAAAACTATAGAATAATGTCCGTCTTACTGGGCTTGGTGTTTATCGCGAGAGTCGGACCTGGGTACTGCCCAGAACCACTCAACTTGAGCCAAAGGACGAGTGCATGAGAAGCGCAAATGCCCTAAAGAAAGGAGCTGGAACTTAAGTGAATTGGGTCATCCACTCTTATGCAAAGTTGAGGATTTTGGACCGACGGTTTATGACCAAACTTCACACGTGGAGTGAGGATATTTTCCTGCTCATATCCATATAGCCACGGCCCCGATCGACTATCGACGACCGTTGAACAGACTTCTCATTATATCTGTCAATTGACGCATCTAAATGGTGGGCCGATCATATCCATACATAGATCATTATTAGGGATAACTATCCTACGGTATATATTAACTTGTACACCCCATAGTGGGCTCTAGAGGCTAGAAAAATCCTCCCATAGGATTCGTATAGTAAAAATCCAACACTTGGGGTCATTGGCACCAAATCTGGCATTATAAAAGGGCCTCATTTGGGGCACCCCTCTTCCCATACGATTTTCCATCTTCAAAGGGGTGAAAAAGAGAAAGGGGGAGAGAGTAAAGGGAGAAGAGAGAGAGGGAGAGCAAGGAGAGAAAGAGAGAGTGAAGGAGAGCAAGGGTGGACCATAGATCGAGGTGGGCCTAAGGGAACTCAATTTAGCTACTCCCTATCCTTTCTCCAAAGGAAAATCCTACACCACAATCACAATAATCATTCCATTAATCATCTAAGTAAGATCTCTCATCCTTTTTTCTAAAAACCCTTGTGTTGAGAGGGGATTGGCATGGATTTCTAACATGCAAATGTGTGCTTTAGGGATTTCGGCCGATCAACCCAAATCCACCCTCATAGGTCATTTCCAAGATCTCAACGATCCATAGGTGTGGACTATTGTTCTTAAGTGGCCTAGCACCAATTTTAGTACGGGCTTAATGATTTTGTTTGCTTGGATGTTATATTCGAAATTCTAGAGAAACCCTAGGAAGTATATGTTCGTTGAAATTGTATGGATGTGCATGATTAGCTCTCAAATTTGGTGTTGATCTTGCCTCTCACATGATATTATGTATGGATGTTAGTATGCTCATGTTTGCTTGATTCTTTTCTCTTATATGTGGTGCTTCATTGTTACCCTTGTGCATATGATTTCTTAAGATGAAGGAAATGCTTAACTTCCTTACACACCCACACAACTCACATGCACCTTGTTTCATGATAGCGATAGCTTGCTTGTTAGGAATATTTGATTCGTATGATTGAGATGCTTGAAAACATGATGTTGATATACTAGTTGATAACTTGGATGTTGGCATGTTATGGATCACCATCACACTCTGAGGTTAGTCAGGAATATGATGAGAGACGGTAGTCTCATCGGTAGGACTATGTTATGGTTAGACCCGTGGGTTTGGACGAGTGTGTTCGGGTGGCTGTAGTTTAACTACATAGGTCCCTTGTGCCCGATGTCACTCGTCTCACGCTTTCTTAACTCGTGCAATCTAGCTTACTGTCTGACCAACCTTATTCGTTAACCCTGGTTGCTCACACATGTATGGAACCTGGAACACCCTACAACCGTAGTGGCCCACTAATAATCGATTGCAACTAGTTCACAGTTTCGTGAGCCAGGCATGGTGGAATGGGACATTGTGTCCGAGCTGTTGGCCTACGCTGGGGTGCCGCGCTTCCTCGTAGTGACCGCAAGCGATCCTTTTCTCTCGACACTCCTCATGTGCTTGAAGTCGGGGATAAGGAACCCGACGGGATCACGGACCGCGGGGCCTCAGCTTCATGTGTTGGGGGCCTTAGCCTCGCAACCAGTTTAGGGCATTGATACAAGGGGTGTATCAGATTCTCCAACCTGCTAGATGAATGGACTTAACTAATAACTCGGCTAACACGATCGCATTGCATCGCACTAGTTAGGGTGGTAACTCGGAAGTCGAGGTTGCTCTGTGGGAGTGTTGTTATATGCGATCATTAAATGGAGTTGCTCGAGAGAGTGTTATGGCAAGGGCATGCATCATATCATCCCACAGGCATGCACATTTAATAAGAGTTGTTAGGTGTTGATAATTGACTGCTTTTCATTAAGTTCATATTACAATTGATGCCTGTTATAACTTAAGACTAATAGCACCCACTGAGTTGATCACTCACTCCCACTCTGGGACGGTGTTTTAAAACACCAACCAGACCTTTTACTAGATGCAGGTGAGGTGGAGCTCGACGAGCTGAGTAAGGTGAGCAAGAATAGGAAAGAAGAGCTTCCCTGCTTCTAGATTTTCGGCGGATCCTTTTAGTTGAGTTCGGGTTACCGCGGGGTATGGACCAGGGCCCTAGTCGCTTTGGGTCATGTATGGGTGGGACTAGTTCCCTATTTAGATGAGTTTGGAAATCGTGGTTTGGATATTTTTATATATTTAGTAGCGTTTGGTACTGCTTTATGGCGTACTTATGTTTTATGCCTTGTTAAATCCTTCATTGTTTATGAGATCATCCAAATGTAATTAAAATATGAAGCCCATTAGGGCAACCATGACACTTAGGAATTCGGGAGCTGAGTTCTTACATGACCCCCAAATGCCCGGGGTGTTATAGAGAGAGAGAGAGAGAGAGAGAGAGAGAGAGAGAGAGAGATCTGAATTAAGAAGAGCCAAGGTGAGGTTTGCTTGGAAAGTGGGAAATATGTTGGAAGAGACGTCACTCTCTTATATACATTTCTCTCAGCAGCGGGGCAGGGCAGAGCGGTTGCGGTTGTTGCTGTTGTGATGGATGGTTTTATTTTTATTTTATTTTTAATTTTTAGGGTTTTTATGTTTTACTGCCTTCTTAATTTAGTATTTACATTATGGTACCTAATTAAATGAATTTTTCATCATGCTACCTAATTAATTAAGGTATTTCGTATCCCAGTACCTTCCATCATTCTCCCTAACTTAGGTCAGGTTACTGACATATTTTCACCTGTAAAAAAATTACCCTTCTATTTAAAAAGCCTCTATAGTAAAAGCATACGTAAGCTATGGACCTGTCAAACACAGTCGTCTACTACAAATGTCAAATGTCTCAAAAATTACAACTTTTAAACCAACATGCTCTAGGGGTTGTCCAATTTTTCAATGGTGTAGCCACATGATGATTATTAGATAAGTACGATTTTTGGGGCATCCCATGATCATAGTAGGTCTCACTCGATACATGGCCTGGATGACATACAAACAAGAAGGTGGGCCATTTATGTTGTAGATATTAGCCCACAATGACCATGATTTTTTGAAATGACAAGTAGAAAAGTCTCATATGTTTTGATTATTAAAGATGTGGTGAGTTGACAAGGCCACCCATGTATTGCTATCCGATCTTAACTGGCCATAGTAAAGTTCATTGATAGCATGGCTTTGGCATCTAATACTCAATTGCTATCTAATATGAGCCGTCCATCAAGAGGGCCTTGAAATATTGTTTTCCCTAGTGTAACATAACATCTATCCTCTAATTATGCCACAACATATAAGAATGATAATTACTTACTAATCCTAGATGCAAACAAATATCATTCGGGCCGTGAAGATCATGTCTATTGGACAATCCGGGCTAATAGATTTGAGGGGGAAAATGAAAGATTGAAGAAAGAAAATGATGGATGTTGTACGCTAGGTGTGTTCGATATGCTAGGTTGATCCAACCATCACACATCAGTGACCTTATTGTTTGTTTGTGCACGGACCCCACCTCACACGTCAGTGACCTCGTTGTTTGTTTGTGCACGGACCGGGTCCATGCACAAACAAACAACGAGTTCACTGACGTGCGATGGTTGGATCAACCTAGCATATCGAACACACCTAGCGTACAACATCCATCATTTCCTTTATTCAATCTTTTATTTTCCCCTCAAATCTATTAGCTCGGATTGTCCAATAGACGTGATCTTCACGGCCCGAATGATATTTGTTTGCATCTAGGATTAGTAAGTAATTATCATTCTTATATGTTATGGCATAATTAGAGGATAGATGTTATGTTACACTAGAGAAAACAATATTCCAAGGCCCTCTTGATGGACAGCTCATATTAGATAGCAATTGAGTATTAGATGCCAAAGTCATGTTATCAATGAACTTTACTATGTAAAGTTAAGATCAGATAGCAATACATGGGTGGCCTTGTCAACCACCACATCTTTAATAATCAAAACATATGAAACTTTTCTACTTGTCATTTCAAAAAATCATGGTCATTGTGGGCTAATATCTACAACATAAATGGCCCACCTTCTTGTTTGTATGTCATCCAGGCCATGTATCGAGTGAGACCTACCATGATCATGGGATGCCCCAAAAATCGTACTTATCTAATAATCATCATGCGGCTACACCATTGAAAAATTGGACAACCCCTAGAGCATGTTGGTTATAAAAGTTGTGATTTTTGAGACGTTTGACATTTGTAGTAGACGACTGTGTTTGACAGGTTCATAGCTTACGTATGCTTTTACTGTAGAGGCTTTTTTAAATAGAAGGGTAATTTTTTACAGGTGAAAACATGTCAATAACCTGACCTAAGTTAGGGAGAACTGATGGAAGGTACTGGGATACGAAATACCTTAATTAATTAGGTATCATGATGAAAAATTCATTTAAGTAGGTACCATAATGTAAATACTAAATTAAGAAGGCAGTAAAACATAAAAACCCTAAAAATTAAAAATTAAAATTAAAATAAAACCATCCATCACAACAGCAACAACCGCAACCGCTCTGCCCTGCCCCCCTGCCGAGAGAAATGTATATAAGAGAACGTTTCTTCCAACATATTTCCCGCTTTCCACGCAAACCTCACCTTGGCTCTTCTTGATTCAAATCTCTCTCTCTCTCTCTCTCTCTCTCTCTCTCTCTCCATTTCTAGGTCTTAAACTCTGCCTTGGAAGTGTTCGAGTTGTCGGTATCGCTACAAGTTTTGCTTGTTGGAGATAAAGATATTATATCGTTATCACCAATAATATCGCTGATAACCAGAAATGCAAGAAAACGTAGGGGAAACATGGAGAAAATAGTGGATTTTTTCAGTGAAACTTCAGGACATGCCTAAATACACATATTTGCATATTTAGGAATAAAAATATTACAAAAAGAATGCATTACATAATAAGTTTTCATTTAATGGAGTCCATTTTAATTATATATCCATGTCCGTCCATCTATTTTTCTGGATCATTTTAACGCACAATCCCATAAATGAAGTTGATCCCAATCTTATGTGGACCATACTATAGGAAATAGTGGTGATTAGGGCTGGGCATCGGTCCGAGTCGGACCGGATTGCGTCCAACCCTGACCGATCTGAAATGATATTGGTCTAACCCGAACCCGATCTGATCTGGTTCCGAGTTCGGGTCGCCTGACTCGGACCGATCCGAAAACTCACTGCACTGATTTGATCCGAGTCCAACTCGGTCAGGAAAACTGAGTCGGATCGGATTGGACATGATTTGGACTGGTAAAAAATTAAAAAATATTTGAAAAGTCTTTAAAAATAGTACAAAATATTTTTAAAAAATAAATATTACTAAAAATATCTGGATCGGATCGGATCGGTCCGAATCGGATCCAAGTGGATCGGATTCCGGGTCGGATTGGATCGGGTCATGTCCAACCCGAACCTGATCCGAAAAGATTCGGATTTAGATGGGCCTACCCAATTCGCATCGATCCAGCTCGTCGAATCGGTTCGAATCGGGCCGGATTGGGTCGGATCCACCGAATTGGACCCAATTTGCCCAACTCTAGTGGTGATTGACCATTGAAAACTTATGGAGTGCCACATAAGTTTTGGTTCAAATTGACATTTGTTTGTTTATTTTTTGTTTGTTTGTTATTTATTTATTTATTATTATTATTATTTTAACGTTCCTCCAAATCTACGATACCTTATTGACGGTTTGGAGGGTTAATAAAACAGTACAGTGGACCCTAACAAGTTTTCCAAGGATAGGGATGTGGGTGGGACCCTGACCATGGACCCACCTCAATGTATGTGTTGTATATCTACACGGTCCATCCTTTTTGCCAACTCATTTGAGCGCATGACCCAATAATGAAGTAGATCCAAATCTCAAGTGGACCACATCCAAAACTTTTGTGGCCCTCGAGAGGTTTTTAGCACTATGCAGTCGGTCCCCACTGTTTCCTGTGGTGTGGTTCACGTGGGCATTCAATCTATCCCATTTATGGGCTCATCACATACAATGATTTTTCAAAATAGATGGATAGCATGGATAAAGGCCATACATCACGGTGCGCCCCACAGCTAGGTGTTGCTGGGGCTGTACCCGATCCGCTTCCCTTTGGCAATTCATGGGGGGATGCGAATTGCTTATTAACGCTGTCAGTAAAGAGGTGGTTACCGGTCAATGCTCCCACGGCCCACCATGATATATGTGTTTTATCCATGTCACCCATCTATTTTTATTGATCATTTTATCTCTTGGGCCTATGAATTAGATAGATCCACATCTCAAGTGGACCACACCACAAGAAATAATGGTGATTGAGCGCTCACCATTTTTAACTTCCCTAGGGCCATGTAATTTTTATTTGCCATCCATCCAGCTGATTGGTTGTAAATTCGTGGATGAAAGGAAAAAACAAATATCAGCTTCATCCAAAACTTTCGTCACCCGAAGAAGTTTTTCATGGCGGGCATTCAATCACCACTAAGTCCTATGGTGTGCTCCACATGATATTTGGATGTGCCTAAATTTTTTGGCTCATTGCATGAAATGACTTGAAAAAAATGAATGAACAATGGGTATAAAGTACATAAATCTCATCGTGGGCCTCAGAGAGCATTGTCCAGTATCTACGAGCTAACAAGCCTCCGTAAGCAATCAGCTTCCTTCGGTGTTCCACTCTTACCACATTAGTACATATATTGTGGGGCCCGCTGTCATCCTTTTGATCAATCCACCCCATTCATCTATTTAACCATATCATTTTAGTATGTGGTCCGAAAATGAGGTAGATAAAAATCTCAAGTGGACCACACCAAAGGAAAGAGTAGTGATTGAATCTCACCATTAAAAACTTATTAGGGGCCATGAATGTTTTCGATCAATTTGATCATTGTGTTTTCGCTTCATCAAGGTCTGAGTGACCTGATCAAGAGGTAGGATGGCAAAAAAAATTTACAGTGGGCCCCACAGAGCATTGAGCTTCTGAAAAAAGTTGCACACGCGCGTCTTGGTCGGGAAGCGGACTGCATAAAACCGTACACTAAGCGTACTGAGTAAACTCTGGGAGGCCCACCGTGATTTATATATTTTATCCTCTTTGTCCATCCATTTTACCAGATAATTTTAGGGATTCATCCCAAAGTTGAAGCATACCCAAAGCTAAAGTGGACCACACCATAGGAAATAATGTGAATTGAATATACACCGTTGATGATTTTATTATTATTATTATTATTATTTTAAACACAAAAGTATCAGAGCGAGAGGATTTCTCGCTGATGGGCTTTTGGCCGAGGTTGACGTCTCTTCCAACATATTTCCCGCTTTCCAAGCAAACCTCACCTTGGCTCTTCTTGATTCAGATCTCTCTCTCTCTCTCTCTCTCTCTCTCTCTCTCTCTCTCTCCATTTCTAGTTCTTAAATTCTGCCCTGGAACTACTCCTTTCTCCTGGCATCTAATTTCAATTACCTGAAATCAAACCGAAAATCGCCAACGTCCTTCTCCGGTACCTCCCGCCGATCCAGTGCTGTTAATTTTTCTTCATTTTCCATTGCCGATTTCGCAGATCTTGATTCCTTTCATGATCTCTGTTTCTTTCTCGGTCGATTCAGCTAAGAATGGCGGTGGTTTTGTGGCCCATGACGCCTGGTCTGGTATGCCAAGAATTAATTAGTTTGCAGATTTTTATTTTCTTTTCCATTTCCAATTTGTTTCTTGAAATGTGTCATCAAAGTTTCCTTATTTTCATTTCAATATTTCCGGATCAATTTTATAAATCTAATGTGGTTGGTGAACTTTCATAGTAATCCATGTTATTAATTTTGCCTGCCTGGTCATGCAGGATTTTTTTCCATCTGATTAGAATTCTTCTTTTGTGGATGATTTTGTGGAATGGTATGCTTTGAAGAGATAAGATATGCCATTTTTTTAATCAGATATTGGTGATCCAATTGTTTATTGATCTTGACAAATGCTGGCCACAGTAATGGGAGTTTGGATGCTGTCCAATGTGACCTGTACTAATGGGCTATCTGGCTTCAACATTTTGATCTGATGAGGAGTCACGTTGTCCTCATTCATTTGAAATTTTAGTTGTTTGATATCAACGGGGTTAGCAAATTCAGACATGGGTTTCGATATATTCGAATTTCCTGAGTGGGTCATCGGAGAAAGTTTCTGTATTTTATTTATTTCTTATACATGTATTGGGTTGTACGAAATGGCAGTTGAATTTAGGCGCATCAATTATGCCTGAATGCATATACTTCTCTGGTAAATGCCCCACCATGCTTCAACTTTTGAGAATGCGAATAAAAGTTGAATTTTGTCATGAGAGGATGTGTAGGCATTTGTTTGAAAATTTGACAAGTAGATGTTGAATATTTATACAGATTGGTGTAATTTCTGTATAAATTTGATAATTTGACAATTTGACAAGTAGATGTTGAATATTTGACAAGTAGATGTTGAATATTTAATAAGTAGATATTTGAATATTTGACAAGTAGATATTTATATTTAACAAGTAGATATTGAATATTTAACAAGTAGATATTTATATTTATATTTAACAAGTAGATATTTATATTTATATTGTCCAAATATACGTAGATATTTATATTTATATTTAACAAGTAGATATTTATATTTAATAAGTAGATATTTAAATATTTATATTTAACAAGTAGATATTTAAATATTTATATTTAACAAGTAAATATTTAACAAGTAGATATTTATATTTAACAAGTAGATATCTATATTTAACAAGTATCTATATTTAACAAGTATATATTTTAACAAGTATATATTTTAACAAGTATATATTTACTTAACAAGTATATACTTAACAAGTATCAATTAGTATATACTTAACAAGTATCAATTAGTATATACTTGTTAAGTATATATTTGTTAAGTATATACTTGTTAAGTATAAACATAATTAGTATATACTTGTTAAGTATATACTAATTAGTATATAATTGTTAAATATATACTAATTGTTAAGTATATACTAATTGTTAAGTATATACTAATTGACTTAACAAGTATCAATTAGTATATACTTAACAAGTAGATATTTAACAAGTAGATATTTAAATATTTATATTTAACAAGTACATATTTAACAAGTAGATATTTATATTTAACAAATAGATATTTATATTTAACAAGTAGATATTTATATTTATATTTATATTTAACAGTAGACGTTAAGAAATGTTCTATTCATCAAGAAGGTCATCATGAGAGGATGTGTAGACATTGGATATTTTACTATTAAAAAATGCCTAGGTGATTTACGCGAGGAGAGATTGAAGAGGCAAATCATGGCAGATGTACCAATATATCACACTTTTGCAGGGTCCTGCCACTCACTAGGGTGCTATTCCCTGTCCAGAATTCAAGAAGGTCCACTCGTCTGGTGGGTGTGTACTGATGTGCATTGAATATAGACCATTGGTTATGTTTTCTCCAACTTTCTGCTACATTTCTGCCCCACTTGGTGTATCAATCAGTCTGATTATTGGGCTATGTCGATATCTAGTGCTATCAAAAAATAAAAGATATCTTGTTCATGTTGTCGCCCACTCTTGCATGTGTGTCATGTGGCACATGTGTTGTGAACAATGTTGTTAAATTGCATAAGCGATGGTATGTAATCTAACTTGTGTGAAAGAATGGGTTGCGCGGACATGCGCAGCACTTGGTTTGGATTGATCAAGATGAGCATTTGGATCTGATAGAAAGTGAGCACCATGGCACGGAGATCGAGGGACCGCACGTATGGAGGCATATAAATACTTCACTCCCCCTCACATTTGGACACGTTGAAGATTCCAAGGAAGATCAGAGCTCTTGAGAAGAAGAGAAGTTTGAAGGTATTCAGGATCAGAAGGAAGAAAGGCAGGTTGTGCTGGTCCGCACAACCAATAGTGTAGTTGCGCGGACCCCTGCAAACACTACTGGTTGCACGGGTATCAATAAATGGGTTGAAATGCTGTCGAAATGCTATCTTTTCTTCAGTTCCAGGGTTTCTCCGGAAGGAAGACATGAGATCATTGTATTCCTCTCAATGAGATGACTAAATTACAAGCCGAAATGCTGCCGGATTGGATATTCAGATTTGATATTCAAACTCTTATAATACTTGTATTTTAGATATGTTATCTTAGAATCAAGGGAATCAAAAGATGTAAATGAACTCAGTATGAATAAGAAATGATGATTGTTCTCTATACACTCTCTCTGTTATGATTGAATAAGATAACTTTCCAAATCAAATGCATTTGTTTCTTGTCGAAACAGTGATCTCTTATGTGATCCTACAATCACATAAGTGATCGCACAATATTTTTTTAAAATTTAAAGAAAGAAAGAAAAAAAATCGAAAAAATGAAAAAAAAGATTTATTTTTTCCCCTAAAGACTTAACTACTCCCCTCAATTTTTAAACTAATTTGTGTAATATCATATACTAGCTAAGTTACTAATAACTAAAGATTAACAACAACTCAACAACTTATTAATAAAAACTTAATACTTTTATTAATGAACAAAATCTACAAAGTATAAACTATAGATTTATTATATACATTATTCCCTCCCATTTTGGCACATCATTACCATCATCACCACCACCATCATCGTCAGAGTCATCTCCTTCTTCAACGTACACTTTATCTTCTTCTGTTTCTTTGGCATCTGTCCATGTTATTTGCTTATTTATGTCTAATGGTCGAGCATCTTCTTCTTATACCTCTTCAATATTAATATCATCGTCTTCTCCTTGACTGCTAGGCGCAGGCCTCGTGCTACTGCTTGCCCCTCCAACTCCTCTCCTTTGCTGTTGAGAACCTTTGCCAGGTGCCGATTCATAAGGGACATCTTCGACTTGGGTCCATGTAAGGGATTCATCATCAACGACAAGATCCTCTGCCTCCACAAGCCACTCACTATCTGCTTCTAAATCATCTACGCTGATAGGATCATAGAATCCAAGCTTTTCTCGCCTAGCTTGAAATATTTTCCACAGGTTCTGGTTATACTAGACGAAGAGCGGGTTGTTGAGTTTCTTTTGTTCGAGATGATTTCTTTTTTTCATGTGAATTTGTATTAAAATTTAGAATGTGTAATATTAGTAATTAGCATTGAAATTTAAAACTTGAAGTAAATTATAGAACTTTAAGTTGTAAAACTTACCGACTCGAATGTACTTTAGTTGTGCTCGCAACCGCTCAAAAAATATGAAGGCCAAGAATTCTCATGGTTAGCTTTTGTAGTACTGGATCCCTCTTAATCGGGTCAACTCCATACATAGAGCACTAGTTGGCTGTGCAAATAAGTTTAAGGTAGACATTTTCTCACTTAGACTTCTTATTTTGTAAGTTGTAGAAATTCATAGAATTGCATATTTACTTGTCAATTTCATACTCTTATGAGAGAGAGAGAGAGAGAGAGAGAGAGAGAGAGAGAGAGAGAGAGAGAGAGAGAGAGAGTCTTGAGTCTTTGGAAGTTGGAAGTTGAAACTTGAAAGTGAGTCTCGAAAGTTGAAAACATTTCTTTTCTTGAACTTGGAAGTCTTGAACTTGAAAGTCTTGAAGTCTTGATTCTCTTGAATCTAGAATATTGATGTAAATGATCACATTCTTGAATCTTGATTTCCTAGAAATTACAAACTAGAAACTAGAAATAAACTAGAAAATAGAATTAAATTAGAAACTAAAATACACTAGAAACTAGAAAGTTAGAAATAAACTAGAATCTAGAAACTACAAAGTACAAACTAGAAACTAGAAACTACAAGTCTACAATTACAAATTTATAATTTAGAAATTACAATGAAACAAAATAGAAGACTTTATTGTTGGTCTTGACTTGAATGTTGAGTGTGTGCTTGCCACTTGAGAGTTGAGACTTGACTTGACTCTTGAGTTGTTGGGTCTCTTGAGTTGAGTCTTGACTCTTGATAAATGATAATTCTAAGGAAAGAAATCAAGGATAGATCACACAACACAAGTTAGAATAGAGATTATTATTATTATTATTTTAAAATAGAATAAGAGATTAGAATAAGAGAATAGAAGAGAGAAAGAGATAAAGTGAATAATATAGAGTGATTCTTCTTCTTACTTTTTGATCTTGAATCCTTGATTCTTGCCTTCAACTTGAAGTGAAAATAGTAAAGAACAAAGATAAGAGAAATTATGAAAGAGATTAAGAGAGAATGAAGGCTTTATAAAGATGTATGAGAGTTAGTGAGTGTGTATTGAGAGTTTTAGTGAGTATATGTTGCAAATGGAGGAGGGAGAAGTGCCTTTTTCATTAGCAAAACTTGTGAAAAAAATAATTAAAGTTCCGACAGTCAGATTTTTAGAATGTATGTGATCGTATGTGCCATTATGCGATCGCATAATGGCATATGTAATCGCATATGCCATATGCATGGTTCTATGCGATTATGCGATCGCATATGACAACATTGGTTGTGAATCACCCCTTCAATTTCTTCTTGTGCTAGAACTTTCCATTTATAATTAAAGAGGCTATGGAGTGATTCTGGTTGTTTTCCTAGATGCATTCTAGTCATCCATAAACGTATGGTGTTACCTGTGTTTGGTTGGTGAGGTCCATGAATGGGTGGAAGTTAGTAAATTGGCTTTATTCTTCTACTAGCTAGATCATGTTTTTCACTTGACAACTTATATTGCCAATAACCATCCTTGATTGGCTTCACATACATTGTTTTATGAAAACTTGAGTTGGTTTTCCACGTCAATTAATGTTTACCAATTTCTGGATATGCTTTTATGTTAATAAGATATGCTAGCCACCAATGTTGTGTACATGAGAATTTTCTGAGTCTATTTTGCCACATCAGTTCTTCTTCTTTTTTTTTTTTTTTTAAATGTTTTTTTCCCTTATTGTTCTCTCATTTTATTTTGATATGCTTAATGTTGCCTGTTTCAGGTTTCCTTTTTGCTTGGCATTGCTCCTGTCTTTATTGCATGGATATATTCAGAGATTCTGGAGTATAAGAGATCTTCATCTCCTCCCAAAGTGTAAGTTGTTTAATTGAAATGGAGACTTCATGACCCTTTTCAGCTGTACTTTGAGTAAGGGGGGAGTGTTGGTTGCGTGTATTCACATGACTTGACATTTAGTTGAAAAACTACAGACCGGGTGAACTCTTTGGTTCTTTGCTTTGATAAATGATGACTTTATGAATGAATGATGGGGGAGATTCCCCAATAACAAAGGAATATAAATGGAGTGAAGCAAAGAAGGTTATTCACAATGAAATCCGTTGGTCTCCTTTGGTTGAAACAATGACAAGGAAGCTAGTTCTAATTCTGTTGAATGTACTTTAAGGAGGGGTGATGCAGGACAACTAACTACTTGCTCTAAAAGCACGAATTGATAGAGCGTGGTGAATCAATCCCTTTATCTCATAGCCCAGGCCCCACATCCCATGAGTTAGGTCCTCGACCGAACCCCTGAGTGTGCCGTCACATCCCACAGGCCACCCAACTTGAGCCCAATGTGAAAATGCTCTTGCATTAATCATCCCTGGTGAGGAGTCTCGAACACGAGACCTCCTGCTTTGATTCTACTTTGATGCATGACAACGAACCACTTGTTTTGAAAGCTCGAACTGATAGAGTGTGGTGAATCAATCCCTTTATCTCATAGCCCAGGCCCCATATCCCATGGGTTAGGTCCTCAGCCGAACTCCCCTCGTGGGCCCCATATCACAGGGTTCCGCATCACACGAGTCACCCGCCTCACATGGGTAGGGCCTGCCTCACACGAGCCACTCGCCTCACACGGGTCGCCCACCCCAAATGTACCCCCGCATCCCACAGGCCACTCCACTCGAGCCCAGTGTGAAAATGGCCCTACATTAAGGGCCCACGGCATTACCTCCGAGGGAATGTTACCGCGGAAGATAAGACTTAAGAGAATGTGTTCTCTTGCAAGATTCAGAGGTTTTAACAAAGGGGGAAATTAATAAAGGACAGACGACGGGAAATTACAAACAATACTGTGGGTTACTAATGAGATATGAACCAGTGGCGAAATACACGAATAAACATAATTACAACTGGTAACATGAACTCATGGTTTTATTTTTCATAACAATTACTTTCGGAGTGACTGCTTCTCTTTTGTGAATCAGTTGCATTTTATGTTTGTTGTTTCTCAAAGACATGGTTTTCAGTTTTCGTATCTATGAATTCTCCACACTTGATACAAGCATTTTATATGCTTCTCAGTAGTTGACTTTTTTTTTCCTTCTTCTGTCTTGGTTGCAGTCATTCAGATGTCAATCTGGTTGACTTGGAAGGTGAGACAATCAAGGAAGATGATCGAGCTATTTTGCTTGAAGGAAGTCTTGCAAAATCAGCATCTGCAAAATTACAGAGTTCATCTGTCAGAGCAAATCTAATAAGGTTACCTACATCACTATGATGTGTAATAATATCTTCATGATTCCTTTCAAGTACCCATGCTTACATTTTTGTTGAAGTTGCATGACATTCTAGGTTTCTAACGATGGACGAGCCTTTCTTGCTGGAAAATCGAGCTATTTTAAGAGCCATGTAAGCCATCCTTTTCTCCATCAGTTTTCTTCATTTATAATTAGTAAATCATTATACAACCATATTGTGTTTTTTAGGTCTGAATTTGGGGCACTTATGGTTTACTTCTACATTTGCGATCGGACGAATCTGTTTCCAGATTCTAAAAAGGTGCCTATCTGTTCTTCTTTGATTAGATTTGATTTGCTTTTCTGAAATTTGTTTATGACGAATGGAATGAAGGAACTCATTGATTGCAATCAACCTACATAATGGACTGTTAGATAGTACTTGATGGTAATCAACCAATGGAATAGTCTCTTACATTGCGCCTGTGAGAGTTTTATGTTCTCATTGTTGGTCTCCAGCCCTGATGAAGGAGGAGGGTTGCGTTAAGTTGGCAGCCAGCATCAAACTTATGCCAAAACTTCCAACATGAATCTGAACAATATTGGTGGGGAAGGATTTATGTAGCCGACCCCAATTAGTTGGGATAAGGCTTAGATGGTGATGATGATGATGATGGATGGATGGATGGAATGAAGAAACAACTCTTGGGTTTCATCATTGTAATTAGTTGTGCTAAAGCTATGAAAGCAAACATGCAAGAAGTTGTTTGAGCGATTTAATGTGAAGGAGCCAGGAAAGAACCTACTATTTCACTAGAAGCTAAAGATGCAACTATATAAATCGGTAGGCGAGCTGGATATGATGTATCTTAAAAAAAAAAAAAATCTCTCTATACAAATCCATGTCGATTTAATATCCGTTACATAGAATTTCATCCCTTTTTTATATATAAAGAATGATGACTTCTGCTTGTGTGATACAACACATCTTTCTATTATCATTCTTGTTCTTTGACTATTTTGTTTGTTTGAAGTCATTAATAAATAATTAAGAATAATAATCATGACTAATTTGTTTCGACTCGAATACACACACACATTTATATATAAACTAAGGTGAAAAGACAGGATGTATTCCGACGAAATGCTATTGATTCTAGGAGGACTATAATGAGGAGGACGACAGACCAACCACGATCTAAAGGAAGGGCAAGTTGCTTGATTGGTTCGAATCCAATTCGTGGGATGGCGGAAAGCCAAACAAAGCAGTTAGGTCGCTGAATCGGTCAGTCGTCTGGTCAGTATCTGAATCTCCCATCTGTTGGTGGGTGTAGTAAAGAGGGAAAACCACTAGATATTGTTGGGCAATCACACACATGGTGGCAAGACTGACTTTGGAATGGAGGTCCCCTAAAAAAATAAAAAACAAAAACAAAAATAAAAGTAGAAGCTTTCGTTCCTTTTGTGCACAAACAGACATAGATTCCCCTTTCCGAATTCAACTAGATGGGGGGAATCAACCATACTATTCAATTGATCAATCAATCTTTGTTTGAGAATGGACCAGGTGGATGGGGAGGGGATGGCATGCAGCGTTGATTGGGTAAGCCAAAGAGTGGGGCAAGTTGGTGTTCTGTAGAATGAGTTTGGCCACAGTAGCTTCTTGAGAGACATCGCTTGTGGGCCATGATAGCAATTGTCCCGGCCTTTGCTGGACACTACCCTAACCTGCGGGCGGACTCACCCGTGGACACCCTTAGCACACCTGACCACTAGCTGGAAAGAAGTAGAGGATGGTTTTACAGCTGGTTCTCTTTGGGAGGGCTGGTTGCATTGGGAGTTGGATCAAGAGTTTTTACTATTTACATTTTTTTTTACAGCTTTAGCAGTGTTTGAAAACCTGGACTAGTCCGGATGATCAGCCAGTTTGGAGTGGAACTGGCAATCACAATGGGCCGCATGTGTCAATTAGGTGGTTAACTGGTTCCTAAAACAACTGCAAGCTCACTAGTAAAGGCTCGATGCCATAAGTTCTATGAACCGGGTAATCACCAGAAAGGGTTTGGCAGGTAAGGTCACTGGCTGGACTGAACTGCCCACAAGAATGGGTCAGGATCCAGTCCAGGCTTTAAAATATTGAGCTTAGCGAGCTATATCCCCCTGAATTTGTTTGTGATTAGTAATTTTCTCTTTTTTTTCTTTTTCTTTCTTGCACATGTCTGCACTCATGCATTTGTGTGCATGTGCATGGCAGGCCCTAGTATTTGTAGGCACCAGTGAAAGTTGTACTGCACCCTATAAATTTGTACTTTTGATAGAAAAGGTCTATTACCTGGAAAATTTTGAGGTCTTTTATGACATTCATGGTCCAAAAGAAGTAAATCTTCCGGAAAAAAAAGAGGTCCTGAAGAGGTGTTCCAGTAGTCGCAAATTAATTAGTCAGCTTCGATTAAATAACTAGGACATTCTTTAATTTTCATTTCGATTTGACTTTTTCACAAGAAGCCTATCACTAATATCCGATAGAATAAAAAGGCGGCACATTCATAATTATTGAAACTTTTGCAAGGCTTACACAATTCAGTATGACCTGAACATTAGAAAGGTCTAATGACATTTGTTCACTTGTTTGATGAAGTACTTCTTGCTGTTCTTGGTAGTTGATACAGCCTGTACTGCGTATAGGCAAATGATTCTTGCTACTCATCAATTCGGATGATGATTTTGTCTCCATTTTAGCAGCACCTAAGTTCTATATAAAGTAAAACAGTGGTCTTCAGTGCACTTGCTATTGCTTTTGAAGGATTAACTAGGCTGGAAGCTGCTGTGTTAATGTGCTTATCCAACTATTCTTATTTAATTGTGATCTATGATTTTTTTATTATTTTTTTTTATTTTTTACAGAACTACAGCCGTGACCTATTCCTCTTTCTTTACATTCTGCTCATCATAGTTTCGGCTATGACTTCTCTTAAAAAGCATAATGATAAATCGACATTCTCTGGCAAATCCTTACTTTACCTTAATCGGCATCAAACTGAGGAATGGAAAGGATGGATGCAGGTTAGGCCCTCATTTTCAAAAGTTACACATTTTTTATGGTGTGCTAAATGCCATTTTCTTTGTATGACTGGACATCCTTATTCCTTCATTCACTATATTCTTCTTGTTAGCTTGCATTACAGATTTTCGGTTTCAGGTTTTCCTCTTCACAACATGAATCCCTCATCATCATCTAAGCCTTATGCCAATTAATTGAGGTCAAATACATGAATCTTGTTGTTGGGGGATGCCCTAGCCAACCCTTACGCATTTCTCACTACACCCGGGTTCAGATGTAGCACGTCACTTACAGGGAACACCCTAGCATGAGTTTGGAATGTCACGGCATAAATCTTTTGTATTTCTCATGCCTTCATGCTTTTAGCTATGCAGCTAGTTTCAGTGTCCATTTCAATTATGAAATGCATGAAGGGTGAATCTAACAACTGTTGTTTTTTGCTACCAGTCATGGAAACTTCTTTGTTGCAAAAAGTGCTCTTTGTTCCATTGTTTGGGTGATTTATGTTTATTTTTTATTTTTTATTTTGTTGGAATATTAGAGTTTAATTTGAGTTTGAAAATTTTCAATATCACTAAAAGTTGCCCCAAAACGAAGCTGACTGCTTGTATACAAGATGCTCCATTTAATGAAAAATTCTTTGATGCAATGAAGTCCATTAGGTGATTACATGCTTCGTCTATAGAGTGAATGTAAACATAGCCATGTTATACATAGGGAAATTGGATTGGTGCGGAGGGACTCACCTTGGATTGCCCTTTGAACAAGAGCTACTTCGATTGGAGATTCTCTTCTTCTTCTTCTTCTTCTTCTTCTTCTTCTTCTTTTTTTGACAATATTGCATGGAGAAACCTTGATTGGAGAATAACTGCTAAACAGGGAACAGGTTTTGAGAGTTGATCATTTTACAGATGTGTAGTAGTTGTGCAAGTGCTCGAACAGAATGCTGGAAATGGAAAGTGAGAAACGTAGCTAGAATTTGCAAGGGGTGCTTTTTTCCTTGTACCTAGGGATTGGACAATCCTGACTGTCTAATCAAGAGCCTGGAAATGGATAGTCAAAATAAAAATTAAGAAAAAAAAAAAACTCTCCTTATTAGTTATAGGAAAAACTCGTGCATTGTGGTTATGCAAATGCATGAAACTAGTTTGAGAGATGAGAAATGGGAAATGTAATACGTATTTGCAATGGGAAGTTATTTCCCAGTATCTATGGATTGGAGAATCCTGTCTGATTAAAAGCCTGAACATGGATTGTCAAAATTATACACAAGGGTCCATATTAATTATAACCATCCTTTTCAATGGCAAAATATCCATTCATTAGATCATTAGGATTTTTCAGCTAATATGACTTTTAGGCTCTTGACAATCTAATATGGGGCCCACAACAGTCTGGAAAAATCATGGTGTCTTCCTCTCATGGTGTTCCGTAAAGGCCGTTACGTAAAGGTAACGGTGGCAACCGTTACACATTATAGGGTCGTAAAGGTCGTAACGGCCGTTACGGATAAAATGACCCGTAAAGGCCGTTACAGCCTCCATTACGTCCCCCGTCAAGGCTGTAATGGACCCGTAACGGGGCGGATACAGGTTTTTCGGGTTTTTTTCAATAGAAAAAAAGAGAGACCGTAACAGCCGTTACGGGGGCCGTAACGGCCATTACAACCCGTATCATAAAGGTAACAATGGTGGCCATTACGGCCACCGTTACTATTACGGAATACCTTGGTTCCTCTAGACTAATGTTTTGAATGGACCTAGGTGGGTCCACTAATTCCATGGTTGGGATCAATAAAGGTTGAGGGCAACCTATGCTATACAAGCAGTCTGCACTATATTATAGGGCAGAAGTACTGCACTGGATCGATCATCATACACACATGTACATGTATGTTGCGTTTTCTGATAGTGCTATTTTGCTTTATATTTAGTGTTGCTGACATGAGCTTCAGGTAATTGTTTGTGTAATTGCTCCAGTGTCTCTGTCTTGCTTTGCAGCACAACACACACACAAAATAAAATAAAAAAAATGAAAATAAAAATAAACTCTCTCACACGCACACATATGGAACTATGGATGTTGGTGTGCATGTTTAAGATAATTGTAGCCTATATATCAGATGGACAGTTGTATGTACTGCTAAGTACTATCTCCGCAGGACAATACAATTTGTAGCTAGGCAGTTGGATTTTCTAAAATTAAGTATTCATTTCCTTCTGTGTGTCCTCCAGGTCTTGTTTTTAATGTACCATTACTTCGCTGCAGCAGAGATGTATAATGCGATACGCGTATTCATTGCTTCTTATGTCTGGATGACTGGATTTGGGAACTTCTCATATTACTACATTCGGAAGGATTTTAGCCTTGCACGCTTTGCGCAGGTGCCTCTATGGTTAAAGAGCGGCATTTCTTATGTTTGTCTTTATTTCTGTGACTGATATAAAAGGTCTTTTTGTCTCATATGTTTAAATGTAGATGATGTGGCGGCTGAATTTCTTGGTGATATTTTCGTGCATTGTTCTTAATAATGACTATATGTTGTACTATATCTGTCCTATGCACACGCTTTTTACTCTTATGGTGTATGGAGCACTTGGGATTTTTAACAAGTATAACGAGATTGGATCTATGATGGCTGCGAAGATCATCACATGTTTTTTGGTGGTTTTCTTGATTTGGGAAGTTCCTGGAGTTTTTGACATTCTTTGGAGTCCTACAACCTTCCTACTAGGTCAGTATCCTAAGTAGCTATATTATACATCCACCACGTTGTACAGCTAATGGCTTATTCCCAAGCATAACAATCCCTTTAAATGCAGGTTATAAAGATCCTGAACCTTCAAAAGCACAACTTCCTCTCTTGCATGAATGGCATTTCAGATCAGGCCTTGATCGCTACATTTGGATCATTGGGATGATATATGCATACTATCACCCTACTGTAAATTTCATGATCATTGGCTCCACAGTCCTTATATCAGTACCATAGTCTTTCTGGTTCTTGAATGAATACCATGCCACCAACTTGAATGCCTTCTCAGTGTACCTGTTGCTGAACATTTGAAGCTTTTCTTTTTTCCATCACAGATGGAGAGGTGGATGGAGAAATTAGAGGAATCTGAAACCAAGTTGAGGCTATCAATTAAGACGAGTATTGTGGCAGTTTCCTTAGTGGTGTGTCGTATGTTCTTTTACAAGATTGATGAATCTCTAATTTTACAGATAATTGTACATTATTTTTCTAATATCATTGAATGGATTGATCAAAATCTTTTCTGCTCTTGTAGGCTGGTTATATGTGGTATGAACATATTTACAAGCTGGACAAAGTCACATACAATAAGTTACATCCTTACACATCATGGATCCCCATAACGTGCGTGTTAGGGCTTTTACAGCTGCATATATAAATATTTCATACATACTATGAAATTCTTGCGCGGTCGTAATAACTTTATTTTATTTGCACCTCAGTGTTTACATTTGCTTGCGAAATTTCACACAGCATCTCCGTAACTTCTCTTTGACTCTCTTTGCGTAAGTGTCATCCTCGAGCTTTTGGGATACTGCTGTCTCCTGCATTCTCCATTTTAACTTGTTTTGCTTTCTAGGTGGCTTGGCAAGATAACATTGGAGACCTATATTTCCCAATTCCATATATGGCTGAGGTGTGTGGGCTTGCATTACCTTCTTTACTTTCTATAGCTGGTTTTGATATTCAGTTTGAAATGAAAGAAACAGAATCTCCGTTTTTGTGTTGATATGTTGTTCGATTTTGACACTGCTCTATAATGTGGAAGTATCCAAATTGCAATTGCATTCCTCGGTACTTGTATTAAGGAACTATGCTTCAACTGCAATCACATTAGTTTGAAGTTGTATTGAAAAGGAATCATCATAAATACTTGGAAACATCAATACAATGATCATGGTCACAATTTGATTAAGATCTGCATCCAACCACAGCCGAAGTTAATCCTTTTTGCGGCTAACCGGGATAAAGGGTGGAGAAAATTGCATTTGAGACTGCTTAGAACAACACTGGTTTTAATCTTTTGTGCAACAATTGCTTTCGAAGGCTTGATTTAGCCTCTCCAACAGTCACTTCTCTTTTACTAATGATTGTGAGAGGATGGGTAAGTTGGCCACGGGTATCAGTCATGCATAAAAAACGCAATCAAGGAAAGAAAAAGAATTTGTCCTTTGCGATGTTGTTCTTAGATAATTTACTAAATTTTTCCTCCAGATCTTCATATATCCTTTGCATGGGAATAGATATTTCTGCTCACTTCTTTTAACACATAAATTACCCCTCTCCATTGTTTTTCTAATGCCAGACCCTCCAAGATGAGTAACGAGAAATAACTTACAAAAAATAGGCCTACTTATCATAACTAGAAATTCTTGTTTCATATTTGCACGTTTAAGTAATTAAAAATAAAATTATTAGTTTGTCTATACAGATGTGTTGGTAGGATGTCAGTGTTTTGATGTGCGACACTCATGATTCCTGTAAGTTTTTGTGTCCAAGCGACAAAAAGCTGTAGCCATGAATGTATCTTATGGTTTTCTCATGTGAATCTGCAGAACGAACACGCCCAACGGACAGCCAAAATGGCTCCTTTCTCTCATCCCAGATTATCCTTTGCTTAATTTCATGCTTACAACAGCTATTTATGTCCTAGTAAGTTCAATCTCACCTGACCTACTTGAAAATGAAAGAACATTGATATTATCAAAAAGCCTATTAATAATTGTAAAGTAAAGAGGATCAATCTCATTTGGCATGCGGGTTGAGCCATGCATACTAGCTTCTTAATCTCTATGGGCTTTGCTCTTACAGGTATCCTACCGGTTCTTTGATCTAACAAATTACCTAAAGACAATCTTTGTGCCCAGTAAAGACAACAACCGCCTTTTACACAATTTCATTGCTGGAGCTGCTATTTCCCTGTGCTTGTATTGTATTTCATTGTTTCTTCTTCAGATTCCTCAAACTGTGGTACGTTATGTGACATTTGCTGCATTGGTAAGAAGCGATCTTTCTTTTGCATCTAACAAGTGAAATGATTGACAGACCTGATAGATTGAGACAATGACCTTCACCAAAAGATTTCTTGCTGGGGACCCAAGAATTCGGATTCTAGCTAATAAGCAAGGGTTGGAGCTGAAGGTTTGGTTTGAGAATCTGGCATTGGTAAACCAATGTTTCCATTTTCTTCCTCTTTAAGAAGTATCTTATTCTCTTGAAAGGCGCCATTGTAATGGGGATCTGTTCAGAGATGAATAGCAGTTTTAGGCTCAAAGGAGACTGGGAAGGAGGAAGTGTTTTTCTTTTTCTTTTTCTTTTCCTTTTTCTTTATTGTAGTCTTGGCGATGGCCATTTATTGGTGTTTTTGTTTTTACTCCTGTGAGAAGCTGAAAGAAATAGGCACTGAAGTTGGTAAATACATGTGCTTTTAGTTCCTATAGAAATCCAATAAATTCAAAATTCAATATTCAATATCAGTGCATCTGGGAGGAAAACACAAATAGGACAACTTGCTATTAAGACAAATTCAACCGTCTTTCTTCTGTCTTTCAGTATTTTGTATGAGATATGTATAATACAATGCTTGATGGGAAGGTAGGCCTTGTTTGGGTCAACATTTTGAGATGGTGGGGCTCACCTCTCAGTGTTTGAGATGCTTCATTTGGTTGGCCCTGAGATGAACTAATATAAGATCCATGCAACAATCCAAGCTACACATATGGGCTATATTCTGACTTCTAACCGTCCATTTGCAGGGGAAGAATTCGGATGTTTGCAAATGTCTGATTGGTTTTTGTACAACATGGAAACCATTGTGGGGGCCGACTTGATGAGTTGTCTGGGTAATGAAAGGTGGAACCCACCTGCTTGGAGTGTTGTTGGAATTATATTTGAAAATAACTGTTTGCAAAAAATAAGAGGGTGGAGCGTTTGATCACCAGTTGCTAGTATACAGGAGATGTATTTAGTTGTTGAACTGGGAAAACTAAATCCATCCCATGATCTGATTACCAATAAGATTAAGTGATTTCTCAGATAGTTATACTCTTGATCTTGGAAATAGATTACCATCAACCAACCCAAAATAGTTAGATCTGTTATAAGATTTCTTGAGATCTTGATCTGAATCAAAGTAGCGAACAATCTATCCTTACCATCAATTTCATGTCTACAAATGATCTAAAGGGCAAGATCAGGTGCATGGCTACTTCACAACCTTAACTATGCCAACCAGTAACATGACTATGCAATGACGCCTAACCATTCCTAGAATACCAGTCCTCTCCCGTGAGAACCAGATGATGATCCAGAATTGTATAGAAACAAATGCTATGCAAGCATATGCAATTTTGGATGGTTGGTTGGTAGAAGGAAAGTTTTAACAATTGACGGTCTTTGAAAAAGAGGAATAGTCTTCTACAATATTTGCATATTTTGCAAGAGTGATGAGGAATTATTGATTACCTTTTTGTGCACTATTCATTTATTAGGAATTTTTGGGTGGACATCATCTAACCAGTGTTCAAAATATTAGTATCGCATTACATATCGCACTTGTGGGATATAGATATGTATTGGTTATCACATAAGATATATCAGTTGTATCGTATAATATATTGCTATTGTTAGAAACAGAAGGAAACATAGGAAAATTAATTGAATTTTTCAATAAAATTTCAGTGATTATTGAAAAAGACATTGATACAAACTTATAAATCGAAACATTACAAAAAATAAGTGTAGATAATAATTTTTCATTGCATAGGGTCCTAATCTATGTGCTGTCTAACTAAATTAATACAAGTATATTCAAAGTCAATTTATATAATTTGTAAATGTAAGAAGTGTAAAAATATAAGTAATACATTCAAAAGCAAAAGAAGAATCAGTAGATCAAGTTACATATATGCTTGATTTTATGTTTGGACGCAAATATTGCAATCGATTTATAAGAAATTGATTTTTTTTTTCAATCTTTTGTAACTCTGCCTATCTCCTCCGAATTTCGAAATCGAAGTTCTCAATGCGTGATTTTTATGCAAAATATGAAAAATCATGGATTTGTAAAAATTTGACATTGATTTAACATAATTTATATTAAAAAAATGATTGAAAATAAAAAATGCTCACTGAATCGAACATGTGTGATATATCGCATAAGTGATATACGAGATATATTAGTTGATATCGTCGATGCTAAAAATAGTCTCCAACATTTCAATATTTTTTGGACTTTTCCAAGATCGTGGAGTGAGCTCTAACATGCATGGCATGGAGTGAGAATAAGAACAGATGAGAAAATTATTAGAAGGATCTCTTTGGTAGCAATTTGGTGGGTTGTTTGAGAAGAAAAAAATGCTCATTGTTTTAAGAATGAGAATAAAAATATGGAGGGTCAAATTGTTAATAGCAGAATGAGTAGTGAATGACCACATGCGTATTTATTTATTTATTTATTTTTATTTTTTTCTTATAGTGAGTAACTATTTCTTAAAAAAAAAAAAAAAAAAAAAAACATGCTTTACAAGCAATAACCATGCTCATCAATATACGCTGAAAGATATCCTCAATCCATATGCATTTCCATGGCTGGAATGAGGCCTTTACATGACTAAAACTAGTGTACACATAGTATTCTTTTGATGATGATGATGCATACATAATCTCAAGATCTTGATGGTTCATATCATTGTTAGTAAATTCCACATTTAAAAAAGAAATCATATAATTTATTAAATGTTCAAAACTCCATGTATTTTTAATACATCTTATTTAAAATTTTGGGTGTATTTAGAAAATAGAAATTAGTGGTCACCACCCATTGAAAAAATTGAGAAGGTGAAATTTAAATCAATATACTTGAATTTACACAAGAATACTTGAAAAAGGAAAGATTTAAGAGAGCTAAAGAACACCATTTGATTACCCATATCCATTATCTCTAGTAGATATAAGGATTTTAATTATTTTAATTAAAATTTTCTATGTAAACCTTTCAGTGTTTACCTTTTCACTCAATCTTCACCGTTGCTTTTGCGTCGCCAGGGGTAGACGATTCACCAATCAATGGTTGCAATGGCTGCTGGCGTCAGAATCCTACCTTACCAGACCATACGTACCAATGTGGCTAGCCAGATCCGGATTGTTCACCTGGAGAGACCCACCATAAAAGGATCATCAGGTGGAGAAATGGACGGTCAAAAGGGATTGACCAAAAAACCACATTCAACGTACACGAATGTTTGCGTGTCTGCTTGGCTACTCTCGCTAGAACGCGAGTTATGTATGCTAGAATAAATCCATTGCTATAGGATAGCCGTTGGATCTGAGAATTTATCACTGACCCAAACCATTTATTCGATGGGCCTTACCTTGGATGGAGCATATCAAGAGTGTCTCAGATTGAAATGTTTTAACTCTTTGACTTTTTTTAAAAACTGAGACATAGAGTCCGTACGTGGTAAGGGGATTAAAATATTCAAGCATAAGAATTTTTATTTACGCATATCGTCCATTCAACATCTGGAAGAGCATATAAACGGTTTCGATCATTGGAAGATGACCTTATATCCAACGGCTAAAGTGCCCAGGTATCCTATGCCAATACGTGCGGATGTATGTTTTCTATCCAACCTGCGTTTCGGTTCCCACTTCCCAGACGCACGGCCCTGCGCGCTGCGGGCGAGTCGTGAAGTTTGGGAGAGGATCAGGTGTTATACGAGTAACAGGACGCGGATTGGCTACTCCCCCTGACACCAGCCCCGGAGCTGGTGGTCGGTGCTCTGTGGGCCCCACCATGATGTACGTGTTTCATCCATTCCGTTCATCCATTTTTAAAGATCATTTTAGGGCTTGATACCAAAAATGGGAGGGACATAAATCTCAAGTGGATCACACCACAGGAAAAAAAATAGTGAGTGGATATCCATCATTTAAATCCTCCTAAGGCCCGATTTACTGTTTATTTGACATCCAATCCGTTGATTAGGTTATAAAAACCCAGATGAAGGGATAAAACAAATATCAACTTCATCCAATACTTTTATGGCCCCCAAAAAGTTTTTAATGGTCAAAGTTCATTAAACACTGTTTCCTGTAATGTGGTCCACTTGAGACTGGGATATACCTCATTTTTGGTATAAAGCCCTAAAATGATCTTTAAAAATGGATGAATGGAATGGATGAAACACATGAAATTTCTGAGTTTATACGCTCATACATCATGGTGGGCTTCCTCGCTCAATTTCCCACAGAGCACCGACCACCAGCTCCGGGGCTGGTGTCAGGGGGAGTAGCCAATCCGCGTCCCGAGTAACACTTCCCCAAGGGGAAACGGATTGGCTACGCCCCCTGACACCAGCCAATGGCTGATGGTCGGTGCTCTGTGGGGCCCACCATAATGTATGTGTTTCATCCATGCTGTCTATCTATTTTTACAGATCATTTTAAGTTTTGAGACAAAAAATGAGATATATCCCAATCTCAATTCAACCACATTACATGAAACAGTGTTTAATGAGCGTCTACCATTAAAAACATTTTGGGGGCAATAAAAGTTTTGGATCAAGCTGATTTTTGTTTTTTTCCTTCATCTGGGCCTGTATGACCTAATCAACAGATAGGATGTCAAATAAACAGTACAGTGGGCCTTAGAGGATATTAATGGTGGATATCCAATCACTATTGTTTTCATGTGGTGTGGTCCACCTGAGGATTATATATCTCTCATTTTTGGGATCAAGCCCTAAAATGATCTTTTAAAATGTTTGAAGAGAATGGATGAAACATATACATCATGGTGGGGCCCACAGAGCACCGACCACCAGCCCCACGGCTGATGTGAGGGGGAGTAGCCAATCCGTTTCCGGGCCCATCATGATGTATTTGTTATATATTCAATCCGTAAATCAGTTTTCCCAGATCATTTTAGCGCATGGTACAAAAAATTAAGGGCATCGTTTTTTACTCGACCGAACAAAATCTACTAAACTAAATTAGACCTCCACTTGTACTAATGAACCCACATAGACTAAAATACTCCTATTTTTTTCAACTAGTTTACTGTAAAGACTATTTTAGTCCATTTATGTGTTTCCGTGCCCTAAAAACTTCCTTTAATAGCATCAGTTTCCGGGGGTGGAAAAAAAAAATGAAGGTATATCACATAGTGCTAATTTTTTTAAAAAAATTAAGCAGATCCAAGTCTTGAGTCGACCACACCACGGAAAACTATGGTCATTTATCGTTAAAAACTTCTTGTGAGCTACAAAAGTGTTGAATCAATCTGATATTTGTTATTTACCTTAATAAAAGTTTATTTATTTATTTATTTTTGGACATTATCATCGGGTTGGATGGAAAATTTAAAAAAAAATACTATTTGCCCTGAGAAGTTATTAATGGTGGATGTTCAATGAAAATTGTTCCGTGTGGTGTCGTCCACTTGAGATTTGGATATGCTTTATACTTTAGACAATGTCAAAAATTTATCTTAAAAAATCTTATGGAGAGAGTGGATATAGAATAAACATCAAGGTGGGCCCACAGTACCCAGGTAGCGAGTCGAAGACTCTAAAAAGACCAGAACTTTGCCACTTGGGCAACGTTATGATATACACGCAATCTCTCAAAAATGGCACACGTGGCATAAATGTAACTCAAATGAAGGGTCTAAATTTGGATGGGCCATAAACTAACAATTACAGTGAAAAGATGTCCAAACGAGCAGATTGGTGGACATGCAACGAATAATTGAAATTAAAAGCAATCAACAGCTATAATAAAACAAACAAATTCCCATCTATGTTATTATCATCCGTTCAATAACATCTCCACATTCAAACCAATCTAAGGTGGGCCCACGATGTGGACAGTTTAATATTGAGAGCCACATATATGCCACATCACAATCCCTGGATGCATGCGTATGAACCATAAATACTCTGCCAGAGCGCATCAAATGAATGAAAGAAAGAGAGATTCATTGAACTTGGCCCTCTCAGCATCAAAAGGCTGAGACTCTTCAATCTACCCAAACAACAGAGACTCTTCACTTCTAATTTCTCTATATATACTTGGGTTGGGACTTCCAAATGAAGACTTCTCTACAGTTGAATTTTACAACACTGCCACTTGAATGCAATGGCCCATCTCAATCAGCTCCCATCTCAGATCATCTACCCGCATTCTTTATCTTTCCTCTCCCCAAAACCTCCTCTCTCATTCTCCACTTCCCCTTATGCTACAACCCTCTCCAAAAACCACACCTCCCTTATCCTTCAACCCTCCTCCTTATCCTCCACACCCTCCTCTCCCTTCACAGAAAAGCACTCCTTTGGGAGGTATCAAAGGGACAGCTGGGTATACAGAGAAGACCCACCTCCCTATTCTTCGTGCTCGCTTGATACTGATTCGAATTCCATCAGAGACGATGACATTGCTCTGCAGCTGCCTGAATTGAAGAGGCTGCTCCAGGTTTTGAGAGAGCGGCGAGCTAATGAGGTCTCTGCCGGTGGTGGAGGAAAGAGAGAGCTGGGGAACGTTTTCTTGGTCGGGACGGGGCCTGGCGATCCCGAGCTGCTGACTCTCAAGGCGTTGAGGGTGATTGAGAACGCTGATCTTTTGTTGTATGATCGGTTGGTCTCGAATGATGTGTTGGAGTTGGTGAGAGCGGATGCACGGCTTTTGTATGTGGGAAAGACCGCTGGGTACCATAGCCGAACGCAGGTAGGGTTTCAGCTGATTTGGTGCATTTCATTTTCTGTTGTGAATGTTTGGGATTTTCTAGTGTTTATATATATATATATATATATATATATATATATATATATATATATATATATATATATATATATATATATATATTGGATTTTGGAAATGTTTTTTTTTTTTTTTTTTCCTGGGTGTTTGTAGATGGTTCTGACTTCTTTTGTTGGATTAATTTTGGAAAATCTTTGGATTATGGCGATTCATTTTTCCTTTAAAAAAAATAAAAATTATTTCTTTGTCTAATTGTTTGGGAAAATGTGTTCCTTTGGCATTGATTTTGAAGATCAATTTGCAGGAGGAGATTCACGAGTTGCTACTGAGTTTTGCAGAAGCGGGTGCTACTGTCGTGAGGCTTAAAGGAGGGGATCCACTGGTGAGTTTCACCATGCTGCTGAAGCTAAGACCATAAATCTTGTTTATTTATTTATTTATTATTTATTTATTATTATTTATTTTTATAGTTTCCTTATCACTGGAATGATGAAAAGATTTGAAGATTGAGGAAGTTATTAGGTGCATTGAAAAGTTGATGGAATGACTGTATAAGCTAGGGAAGATTGCAGTTGTAATTGAATTGATGCATTTTATATGCTGACTTTCACATGAACATACAACTGGTTTATGAAAAATTTCATTACAGTAGATTTCATGAAGATCCTTGGGGGATTCTAGACATCATGATCATTTCGAATTCATCTTTACATGCAAATCATTGGTACTGCTTTCATTCACCTAATTTAGGGGGCGTTTGGATCGTGAGTTACTTAAGATAAGCTACTTATGCCTCAAGTAGCTTATCTTGGTTTCTACTTATTAAATAGATAAGTATGTTTGCTAAACAACATACTTATCAGCTTCTCCTCTCTTTCGTCTTTCCCGATGCCTCTCTTCGGCAACTTATGAAAAGTAGAAAAGCTAAGGGCCTGTTTGGATTTACGTATAGTATTGTATTGCAATGTAAAACCGTCCTGTCACGGTATTCGTGACACTGTAGCGCGATAGCGTCTATATTGTGATTACCACTCACATTGTTTGGGTCAGAGTACACTTGTGTACATAAACATTGTGGATTTCCAAAGTCAATGTTTGGGAGTGAAGTCTTCTTCGTGCTACCAGAGATTTGGATTTCGTTGCTGGCAGTAGCGAGAGAGAAGATCTGCTGGAACAGGATCATGACATAGATCATGAGAGTGGGCGTGTGAGAGAAAATCTGCTGGAACAGCCACACGAACGAAGCGTGCATCTCATTCTGTACTCTCACCAAAATCTCCTATTGATCTTTGTAGAAGAGGATTTCTCGCATCTGGAGCATATATCTCTCTAGCTTGTTGATTATGAAAACCATGGAAGCGAAGGCCTTATTCATAGAGCAGTACGCCGATTCCTCTGCTTCTGCGAATCCTTCCTGCCATTGCCTCGTCCACTTTAAGATACAGAACGACAGTGGGAGATCGTTGTAGTTCGTCCTCACACTAGGAGTGATGCTCACGCCGATCGAGCGTCGATCCGACGGTTCTGGTGCGATCGCGGGTGACATCGGGTCCGCCATTCCAGAAGTCCTTGTATTTTGAAAACTTCCGGAATCCAAAGTGCTGTCGATCGCTGCCTCTTCGTCGCTGTAATCGAGGGAGACTTCTTGTTCTTTGTCTTCATAACTTTCGCATATCTGCTTCAGTTCCTGAATTATTTCCTTGGAGAGATCATCATCTTCATCTTCATCTTCGCCGAAGAAGAGATCGAAGTTGGCGCAACGAGCTCGCTTTGCCGTATGGAAACTCGAATTTGGAAAGTGGAAAGATCGAGATCGCAAGAACATCGATTTGAACAGCAACGATTGCTCGGATTGTCGAAGGAATCGATACATGAGACTGCGATGGCAGCCGCTTCTTCCTGAAAGAGAAACGAAGGAATGAGATCCATGGAAGCAGGAAATTGTATTAAAGAAGGAAATATTTTTTTTTTCCTTCTCTCTATGCTGTGGCGGTGCAGTGCAATGAAAGCACTGCATTGCTGGCTGCATTGTACTCTAACGATCAAGATGCGTGGAGTCCGCAAAACGGTTTGGCGACGTACTCGGCCGGGTCGTGCACCACGTGTTGACAATCCAATTCAAACACAGTGAAATGTATTTTTTTATTAAAATATACAATGCAGTACCATTTGGGCCCAGCATCCAAACATGCCCTAAAAGAATTAGCTGAAGTGGTTAAATAGTTTCAAGTAAAAAAGTTGCCTATAACTAATAATAAGCAAACTTAAGTAATAAGTTACTTATCTACTGCTGTAAGTAGAAAAGTAACTTATTTGGCTGTATCTAAACAGGCCCTTACTTTGTTTTGTGTGGAAATCATGACTGGTCTCTCTAATTGTGACTTTTCAAGATTTTTTTTTTCTAATAAACTCACTTCCTTGAAAGTAAACTCATTTGTGGAAATGCGTTGCTCCAAATGCCATAATGTGGGGGATCTAGTGCATTTTGCTTGTTAATTCCCAGCAATTTTATGTTGGTTATCACTAATTGTGTTTTCTGACAATTGGGTTTTTGTCATGATGGCTTCTGCTTCCTTATTCTCATCACTGAATAATATCTTAGCATGAGAATCCATTTCTTCTTTGTGATTGATGGAAAGATGATTGTCCTCTGTGGGGTTTATAGGTGTTTGGGAGGGGTGGAGAGGAGATGGACTTTCTGCAACAACAAGGAATTCAAGTGAAGGTTATTCCTGGTATAATAGATTCCATTGAGTTGTGTTTGTGCTTGTAAATGAAGTGTTCAGTGGATGAAGATCAATTTTGCTTTCATTATGCAGGCATTACAGCTGCTTCAGGAATAGCAGCAGAGTTGGGAATTCCATTGACACACCGTGGTGTTGCAAATAGGTACTTGTCCTCACCTTTTGCATATGATATGGTTGTTTGATTTTCCCATAAGAAATTCCTATGTCGAGTCTTTTCAGTTTCTAGAGTATGTAGTTGTCGAAATCACAGATAATCAGTCTCAGTCCTCACTATTCTTGGCTTTGCTTTGCATTCCCGACGAGGAACTCTGGTCTTGTTTGGCTTGTTAGAATGATCAATAGATTTTTCTTTTATTCATTTATTATTTTTTATATTTAGGTTGTTTGTGTGCAGCATCTGTAAAACTGTTAGCATGCAGGGTTTACTGATGGATAAGTAAATTAATGTCCACAAAACAAAAATACATGATGCAAGAGGAAGAAGCCTTCATTTTAGTTTAGAGTACAAATATATGGAAGCAAAACCTTGCCTAATTATGTAACTCCATCCAAAGTCTTCCCACACTTCTAAGGAACAATAAAAAAAAGAACAATATATTTCCTAACAGAGTAAACACGTGCATTTTACAATCACTTAACTTTGCAAGTAATCGTTTAATTTTTCCAGCTACACATTGGGTCATTAGTTTATGGCAACACTAGTGTTGGGAAATTTTATTTAGCGTTTGGCCACAGCTCGGAAGCTGAAAGTATAATTAATAATACCATTGAAATTTTGCTTATTATATCAATGGCCTGGTAAAATGGCTCTACTTCTGGTTTGAGCTATTTTTATGATGTTGCATGTTGTTTGTGAGGCTCTCTTTGGTGGTCTTGTCAAGAGAGTTCTTTAGTGTTTATTTTTTTGGAACTCTTGAATTCTTTGGAGTTGAATATCTTTTCTAAATTAAATTGATGAAGTTAAGCTCATTACTCCAATCCCAAACCATGAAATGCAATAAGACTTTCAGAATTTCAATCCATTCTCTACCTACTGCTGTCAGTGATGGCACCAAGTTTATGTAGAGGAGTTGTCGTCTTAAAGCACAAATTAGGATGCCAATAATATCAAACTGCTGATTTTATTTTTTCTTTTTGGCTGCAGTGTTAGATTCCTGACAGGGCACTCCAGGAAAGGAGGCAAAGACCCTCTGTTTGTAGCAGAACATGCAGCTGATCCTGATTCAACCTTGGTTATTTATATGGGTTTGTTGACACTCCCATCACTTGCTCAGAAGTTGATGTATCATGGCCTGCCACCTGATACTCCAGCCGCTGCAGTGGAGCGGGGAACTACACCTCAGCAGCGCATGGTGAGAAAACAGTAACTTCTCTAGAAGTTGAAGATTCCTGGCAATTCCACAATCCATGCAACACTGAATTGCAATTGGAGATTTATTTTCCGAATATTCACTTTAGAAACCAGCAAAGGCTCTATTTGCAAGAGTGGGATTTCCAATCTTACCAGCTAAGGCTCTATTTGCAAGAGTGGTATTTCCAATCTTATTCCCCACTCGTGCCAATGTCGGACACATATTTACATGGGTGGGATCCTGTCCAATTATCAGGCAGCACCCACCATGTACATGCTGTGGCTGAAAAATGAGGCCATTCCGTCTCTGGTGGGCTATTCGATTATCACCTCTGGTCAATCCTTCTTAGCAGTCCATTTACATTGGACACATATCAGCTACTTGATTACTGCATTGGTACATGGTGGGCGCTGCTTGATGAATGACTAAATGATTAGTGTTCGTGATGCTTGAGTATCTTGTTCGTGCAGGTATTTGCAGAACTGAAGGATCTAGTGAAGGAAGTTCAAATGGCAGATTTGGTATCGCCGACGCTAATAATAATTGGAAAGGTAGTCGCACTTTCGTCATTCTGGCCTCTTTCTTCTAAAGAAGCCCTCATGGTAGAGGAGACTAGATAATAGTAATACTACACAGAAGGATATATAACTCACAGCACTGACTGATGGAGAGGACATACGGTTTTGGTGAGAGAAGCTCAGAAAATAAATAGACCGGCCACGGCCATCTTCATCTGTGTCATCTTCGCAATTTTGGCTACCATATAGGATGCCATCTAATGCAGCTGATGCCATATATGAGTTCGCAAGTGAAAAGGCTCATCTGCAGCCCTCTCAGATTTATCTCTTTGATGTTTACTGGAAGATCAGTTCATCCATTTTTGGTTTGTAGTAGCTTGGGCATCTGTCTGAGAAAGAACCCTAGGCTCCGTGGAGGCATTTTGGAGGATAGGTGTCGAGATTGATATTGAGAGAAGAATGGATTGCTTGTTCCCGTCAATGGAGATAAATATGCAGTTCAAGTGTGTTTAATAAGGTATGATATTGAAAGGCAGCGAGATGGAGAGCAAAGATGTTCCTCTCGATGATGTCTCAAATGCGGGATTCTTGTGTATACTGAAGTAGCAATTCGCTTTGAGGTTCTGTCATGTGGGATTCTTGTGTAGTGACAATTTGCTTGTGATTGGTTTTCTTATGTATTTTTGTGGACCATGGTTGCCAAGGAGATGAAAGGTTCTGTAAGGGGGTTTCCAGTAGCTTGGGCTGGTTTTGTAAGATTATCTCTGTTAGTGTGTCAAGTTCATCTTCTTAGAAGGAAGACTATCTCAGCCTTTGATTTCCTTTCTTTGGCGTCTCCGTCAGGTCAGAAGAAGGGAGATGCACCTGAAATCCATACAGGAGAAAAATATCGATGCTTTAGCAGTGTGCAACGGTTGATAGGTGGGCACTAAGAAATTGCACATGCTGCGTAGCACAATTTAAATTGTCAATCAACAGTGGACCATGATTTAGATGGATCACAAACAAAAATGTTACCTTGGTTTGATTTTGTAGCTGGACTATTGATGGACACTATTGGATGGTCGAAATTGAAAAACAGTCGTAAGTCTCAATTCAACAAACGTCCATCCATCAGAGTTATCAGAGTTTAGGACGGCCTTATCAATCAACTTTTGAGGTGATGGCCTATGCATCGCATGTCCCACAAAAATGGCTTAATTTGAGTTAAGAGGTACTATTACTGAGTGCCTTCGCCGCCACTGCTCAACAATCAATAAACTCCCCTCATACAAATACAGCTTAGCAACTTTTTTTTTTTTTTTTTGTGTGAACCATGATATGTGATTGCCAATGGCCAGGGTTTGCCAGCCTTCTAGGTTGAACCAAGCGCCAATAAGGCTTGGGTTTGGAATTTAGGACCATGGTAGGGCCCACAAAGCCTGACCCTCATATACAATTAATAAACAGATTGGGCGTGCACCAAACCAGTTGGACAACATACTTAGTGAACTGGTCTGTGATAAGATCTATGCATGGATCTGTTAGTGGCTAATATTGTTCAGGCTGGAGCCTGGGCTTGGGCTTGCGCTCCGCTATCATTGTAGATTAATAAATGATATCGTGTAGCTGGAAGTGGCCCAGCTGAGCTCACTGCAAGTCTCCTGTGACCCTGGAAGCAGCCCAACTGAGCTTGCTGCAGGTCTCCTGTGACTGGATCATTGAAATGCTAAGGGCTTGTTTGGTAGACACCTAAAAATGAGTTCATCTTGTCTCAGTTTATCGTAATAATGTATTAGAGGTCATATTTCTTTTTAGCAAGGGTTGGAAATTATCTTAATAACCAACAATCTAGTTCTCTAATGTGGGATGAACTCATTTTTAGGCATCTACCAAACAGGCCCTGAGAGAATAAGGGTGCCATTGAGAGCCTTTGTTAAGTTCTTCAGATTGATGACTTAAATGATCTATCCTTTTTTAAGGAGACCAAAGACAATTTAATTATTATAAATTATCTAGGGATGAAAATAAAAAAGTTCATTGAAGAGAGCTGAAGAGGCAATGTGACATATTGATATGAAGTTTCTAAAGTATCCTCTGAGGGCCTGTTTTTGATAGGAAGAAAATATTAGAAAACGATAGTAACATTGTAATAATTATTATTTAAATACATAATTCAGCATGTACAACCTATTGCTCAAATGCAAATGTAATAGGAGATGGATACGAAATTTTGAAATCATTATAAAAAACCTCCTATTACACTTAAAATTTAGTGTATTTTTACTATTGTTGATTTGACATTTTAGTAATATAGAAATATTATGATCACACTTTTACCATAACTATCCAAATAAAGTGAATCTTGGATAAATTATATGTGGACTTGAAGATGAGTATTATAATATTTTACAATTCATTTTCTATAATTATAATTAAACAAACAAGCTCTAAACTTATGATATTTGCCAACAGAACTCTAACCAAACAAGCTCTAAAACTTATTCTATTCATGCATTTCTATCATTTTACTAGAATTTAGCCTTTCAATCTAAAAAAGAGTAAACCAAATGAAAGGCTTACCAAACAAGCCCTAGGCCAAAGCACAAATCCAGCCAAAAAGCTGGCAGGCTTACCATATTGAGTATACTCATTTCTCACAGGCACACCAAATGTTTGATAAAAGTTCTTAAAGAATTGAGCACCATCACAATTTCAAACACAAACACATCCCTGATTCCTCTATGCTAATGCTGTTGGGGGATCATTGTATAAAAACTCCTCCACAGTAGCGGGAAAATCAATCCCTCCAAAACCATTTTCATCCATAACAGCAGCTTTTCCCAAAAGCAAGTGAGCCAATCTCAAAGGCTCTTTCTTCTCCCCTCCGTCATTTAAAAAATAACCAATCCATCCCTCTAGCCTCTCCATCTCCTTCTCACACTTGGGTCCCTTCACCCCTGCAACCTTTGAGTAAAACCCGCCATTGCAGAAACAAGACATGCTCTTCAAATTCCCCCCTTCATGCGCACAATCTGATAAGCCCAGTAGATCCATTAACCGTCCAATATCATCTCCATCGTCCGTTCCGGTGATGGGTTCGTCGTTCGGATCATCAGCCTGCGTTGGGTCTTTCGCGATTTGCGGGAATTCAATGGAATGAGAGAGGAATTCTTGAGGAGGCTCGCTGTCTTGAATGAGTCTTAAACTGCTGCTGGTGTTGTTGTCATATGGTTGATGATACCCGAGATAAATGGGAGAGCTGAGACTTTCTACTGTGGATGAAGTTGTAATTGATTTGGTGAGAGGAATTTGAGATGGATTTTTATTGTTATTGCTGTTGTTGTTGTTGCTATTTTCTGATGCCAATCTCTTCTCTACCTGTTTGAAGAAATGGGTTTCATTTAGTTAGGGGTATGAATGTAATAACAGTTAGAAAAGAAGGAAGTGTTTTTGGGTATTTGGATATGGAAAAATCAGAAGAAGGAAAGAGGGTGTTTGGTGGATGAGAGAAATGGGAAAAAAAAAAAAAAAATACCTGCTTGAGAGAGGAGAAGAAGGCCGCATGGGGAGATCTGGATTGCATCTCGTTGAGAAGGTAACCGACTCTATGCTTCAAAACTGAAACGCACATACGCGTTTCTCATCCAATGTTATTCGAACCCGCCGTCGCGTGTGTAAAATATCTGACCTGTGCGAAAGGTGTGCGAGGTCAAAAGCGAGTCGAACCGGCTCGGCCACTTGTTGACCCAGCTCGAACTCGGTCCTTGAGCTTGACTGGTCAGCTCAGCTAGCTCGGGCCAGTCCGAGCCAAGTTCAAGCCAAGATCGAGCCGAGTTCACCTGTCGAGCGATTTCACAAACACATGGACTGCACCTTTAAAATCTCATTAGGTGTAAAACAGCACCAGTGGTTTTATAGGTATTTCATCAAACACCTTGTAAACAACATAAAAATCAAGAAAAAAAAATATTTGTTTTGTATACACACCTTCCTTGCCACCAGCTACACTTCATTGAGTCATTTCATGAATCACTTGGTGAGCAACAACAATATCAAAGTAACCAAGTCACCGAACTGGTTCAATCCGAGTTCGATTTGAGTTGAGTCGAGCTCGGGCAAGCTCGAACTCTATTCGAAATTTTTTTTGCGCTGAAAAAATCAGCTCGACTCGGCTTGAACTCAGTTTCAAACCGAGTCGAATTGAGCTTTTTCAAGTCGAGTTGAGCAAGCAAACCGAGCTAACTCTGCTCGTGTACAGCCTTAGGTGTGCCAGACCATGATAATCATTTGGGATGAAAATCAGATCATTTATATCATTGGGTGGGCCACATTAGTTCAATGAATTATAACATCGGCTGTCCCATAGTTTTGATATTCCCTCTTGATGAGTGGGTCAGCATGATTTTCATATAGGTGATCATCCACAGTGGATCAGGTGTGTTAGTGTTTCCCTGACCGTTGATGGTGGGGACCACCTTTATGTGTGTTGTATGTCCACGCCGTCCATCAGTTTTTTCAGCTCAACTTAGGGCATGGACCCAAAATGAAACAGATCCAAATCTCAAGTGGAGCACACCGTAATGTTTATTCAAGGCCCACCATTAAAAGCTTTCTAGCGCCAACTGTAATGTTTATTTGCCATCTAACCTGTTGATAATGTCACACAGACATGGATGAATGGAAAACACAAATATCAGCTTGATCCAAAACTTTTTGGGTCCCAAGAAGTTTTTTATCGGTGGACATTCAATCCTTAATATGTGATCCACTTGAGATTTGGGCCTTCTTCTTTTTTTTGGGCTCAGGCCCTAAAATGAGCTGGAAACACTGATGGACGGTGTGGATATACGACACATACATCGTCCACTGTCAGGGAACACACCCAATACTGATCTGCTCCTGTGGCCATCATGGTGTGGCCCACCTGCACGAATAAGATATTCTACACGTGTAACACATTGATACAAAAGGAGTGGTATTCAAAGTTCACAAACAGCTAATGAATGGATCTGTTCTCATTATCTTCCATGCCATAAATTAACGGGGTTGGCAATCAGCCAGGCTGCCTGGCTCTGCTCTGTAGGACCAGGGCCATGGCTCCTAAACTTAGACCCAAGGGTTGGGTTTGAGCTTGAAAACTAGGCCTAGTGTCCAGGCTTTGCCAGGCTCGGTCAATGATTATGATGCAGCTGGTCCAATTATCAAGTGGGCCACAGTTCTGCAAACGAATGTACAGGATGAAGGTACTTGTGACCAGTTCTCATATATGGACGGCTTAAAAGGCACCTTGGATTTTGGTCGATGTTTCAATAATCAGAACCATTTATATGGGTACCAACAGAAAATTTCTTGATTGTACTGTATAGACCATGGCCAGGCTGTTAGGGATTTTGCCCCGTGGAATCACACAAATCTAGATCTAGGATAATAATCCAATGACACCAAGCACACATAAGATAACACAGATTTAACATGGAAAACCCTTGCGGGAAAAACCACGGCACAAAGCGACAGATCTTCACTATGAAAATAGAAATTACAAAGAGAGAGGACTTACCCGATTCGAACAACCTCGAATTTCACCCTTGCCATGCCCTTTGATAACCCTAGAACCCTTTAGAATACCTTTAGGAAGCCTTAGAAATTTTCTATTAGAATAGTCCTAGGGACCCCTATTTATAGTTTAGGAAACTTCTCTTTCGCATCCCAGTTGCAAAAAGGACCCTTTCGCACCCAGTTGCGAAAGGACTCAGATTTAAGACATCTCGCAACAATCTCCACCATGTCTTCAATCTTCAACCGTGTAGCTTCTTGACCTCTTCTCTTATTTCTGCATCACATTATAGCTTCTCTTGCACACTCCATCTTCCTTTTACGCCATCGCCATGCCCAGATAAGTTTTACAGACTTTGAACTTCTCTACAGGAACGATCTAGGAGAGTATGTCCGTCGGATCAGAATCCACGTGCCCAACTGTTTTTGCTCTTGTCTTCTCAAAAGGAAAGACGTAGTATTCTTACCATCTCACCGCTACCTAATATTGCTTGCCGGAGTACTTGTTCATAATACTGATAGACTGTGAAATAACCGGTCTAATCTAGACCATGACATATACTACCAACCGCATTCGAATAAGGCTCATGAGATATCCTGCTTTTCTTCATCTATTTTGGAACATGTCCTGAGGAAAACTTGAGAAGAGACGTGTAGGGAACGCTCTCCAGCTTTACCTAGCCCATCACATCCTTGATCAATACCTACACACAAGGTATTCCTCCTATGATCACCAAAGCCTACTCCTCATTCAGTCTCAATGCCGAGAACCATCTTTGCAGCCCCCCCGATCTTTCATCCTGAATGTCCCACTTAATCGAGTCTTCAGTACATTGATTTCAGACATGTCATAATTGGCGTTCTACATGTTATCAATTCCTGACCCACCATGAAAGAATCAAACCATTGTCTAGGTGACAGGTTGAACCACGACCTCCTGCAAAGTCTTTTCTCAGCCCCTTTAACTTCGAACCACTCTGGTTGCTTCATGTAGATCTGTTCTTCACTTTCCCTTACAGAAGTGCAGACTCCACATTCATCCTTACAGCTCAAGATCACATTGGCCAACCAGCGCCAATCATGGATCTAATAGATACCTACTATAACGTCGATGCGAGTATCTCTGAGAAGCCGATCCCTTCTCTCTGAGCATAACCCGTCGCTACCAACCTCGCCCTGTATCTATGTTGTATCCTCTTAAAGATCCACTTGCATCCAACCGCTTTTCGGCCCACTGGAAGCTCCACCAGCTCCCATATGTTGGTCTGGTACAACAAATCCATCACATCGCCCATGGTCACCTTTCACTTCTCAGCATCAGGCTCACCTAGAGTCATCTGAATAGAAGATGAATTCCCCGCGATATTGGAGTCGTCCATTTACCTTACCGATATCTTGCGATCATGTCGTGTGGTTCTTCTCACAAGTGGTTGCTCCACCTGCTTTATATCCATATCCGCACATCTCAGCCTTCCTGCCCTGCCTGCTTATGTGGTCATGCCCATCATGCCACACACATATAGAGGTGAAATCCGCTACATCTACTACAGCTCCACCTTTTAAAGTGCTCCCGATCAACCTGTATAAGTTACCGAGTCATTGTGTTTTCATGATTGCCTGTGCCCCCTTAGATGTACTTGCATCCTTTTGCCTCAATTACACGAAGAGAAATCAGATTCTGCTTCAAACCAAGAACGTGTCTGACATCAGTCAGGGTACGCTCCACCCCATCAAACATCCTGATGCGCACCATACCAACAGCTACAACATTACAGGCAAAGCCATTGCCCATAAACACATGTCCACCATCGCACTCCCTGTAGCTGGCGAACCAACTCCGATGAGGAGTCATGTGAAAAGATGCCCCTGTGTTTAGCATCCACTTGTCCTTACGATCATCGTATGGCCGCCTGATAGTAGACACAGATAAAACATCACCATCACATCCACTCAATCCATCTGTCGTGGCAACATTGACCTCCCTGTACGAAGCCTCAAAATCTTCTCTCTTCGATTTAGGATTTTCATAATCCTTCTTCACATGTCCTTTCTTCCCACAATTCTAGCACTTTACCTTTCCTTTGCCCTTGCCCTTGGATTTGGATCTATAACTTGAAGAACCCGTACCTTGTTCAGAATTCCTACACATTATAAACAGTGCATCGGAAGATGTCCCCATGGCATCGTTTAGCTTTCTCATAGCCTTCCCTTGAAGGGTTGAGATAATAGTGTCGACACTTAGGGTTTTATTCGTGCTACACATAGTGTCCTTGAATGACTCATACGACGCCGGAAGAGAATTCAACAACATACATGCTTGTTCTTCATCTTTCATCACTTATTCCATATCCAACAATTTGCAAAATTTATTAAAATTGCTAAGTGAGCCTCCAGATCTCCACCCTCTGCCATCTTGAAGTTATACCACTGCCGCTTCAAGTGTAGGCGATTTTCAGAGAATTTTTTCGCATAAACATCCTCTAACTTTGCCCATAACTTAGCTGCAGTTTTCTCCCTCATGACATTATAGAAAACCTCATCCGTGAGACATAAATGGATCGATGATAATGCCTTCTTATCAAGTGTATTCCATTCATCATCAGTCATAGTAGACTTTCGCTCCTCAAGAGCATCATCTTCGCCTTGCTTGATTAAAGAACTCATCATCTTGATCTTCTATAACTCAAAATTATTTTTCCCTGAGTACTTCTCATTCTCATACCTGGTGATCGCCATTATTACTAATCCCTCAGATTCAGATCTATGCCCCAACGATTACTCTGATACCACTTGTTAGGGATTTTTCCCTGTGGAATCACACAGATCTAGATCTTGGATAGCAATCCAATGACACCAAGCACACACAAGAGAACACACATTTAACGTGGAAAACCCTTGCGAGAAAAAACCATGGCACAAAGCAACAGATCTTCACTATGAAAATAGAAATTACAAAGAGAGAGGACTTACCCGATTCAAACAACCTCGAATCTCACCCTTGCCACACCCTTTCATAACCCTGGAACCCTTTAAAATACATTTAAGAAGCCTTAGAAATTTCCTATTAGAATAGTCCTAGGGACCCCTATTTATAGTTTAGGAACTTCCCTTTCGCATCCTAATTGCGAAAGGACCCTTTCGCACCCAGTTACGAAAGGACTCAGATTTAAGACATCTTGCAACACGGGCCTGTTGTCAGCTGCCACCCATGTACAGGGCTAGGTCTCGACTAACCCACTAGCTATGTACTAAGTCCACCATGTTAAAATAAATCAAGACTCAATGAGGCCTTCTAGCTGGACATAAGCCCATCCCATAAGACTCATAGGCTCGACCTGAATCCATTCAAAAACTGGATGGGCATGAGTGATGTAGAGCAGGTCGTGGACAATTTCATGGCTAAGATGGACCAGAGAAGGCCCGATCGGAGGCGGAAGTGATATGGACCGTCAGAACCCTAAAATAGCATGTCTCGCAAACCAGAATGAGTTATTTGATGTACCTTATATGATTTTCGGGTAGGAGAAGCTACTTTAGCCAACCAACCCTCTATGTTGGATTGCCCACACCGAATTTACGAGATTCCTTCAGATCGACGGTCGAAAATCCATTTTATTTTTAATTTTACTATTTATTGTTCGACTACAACTTTTGGGCCAAATTGGACACTTACTAATTTTGGCCCAAAACATGAAGTCTAATAGAAATCATGGCAGTCTATAAATAGGAAGTTTACTATTTATTGTAAGTCATGATTTTAGAGAGTTTGAGTTGGAGTTTGATTGTGAATCTTCTTCTTAGGTTTCATATCACTATTTAAGGTATTGTAAATTTATTTTTATCATTAATCAATTTATTTTTGATTTGTATTAGAAATTATTTCTTTCCCTCATGGATTCGAAGAATCTTCCATGGATGGGTGATCGACCTCATCACGTCCTTCCCTGCCTTTTCACCCACATCGAATTTTTGCTACCCGTCACACCACATCACTTTCTCAATACATAAGATGATCAAGTTAAACCCATAACACTACTTTTCAATAGGTGAATCTTGTCGCCTTCTGATCTGTATTTTGTAGTCATGATTCTCGGTTCGTTATATCTTATAACTATCATGGATGGATGGAATGACTGATTTGATAAATAAGAAGACTTCTCAAACAACAATTTGAACTTTAAAATGTTTTTTCTCTTCACAACGATAATGTAGTCAAACTTTGCGTAAGATAATTTGAGCTCCATATTGAGGTTGGATAGTAATAACGGTCTTCGGAGCATGAACATACAAGGGTGAAAGTTCAAATGAGAAGTGCTGCAGAATCATGGCCAATGCCATCTTAGATTCTATCATTGCAAAGTTCTGGCCAATGCAGATCCTTGGCCCACCCCCAAATGGGAAGAATGCCATTTGATGCTTTGCTGCATTTGAGACACCTCCCAAGAACCTCTCTGGTTTGAACTCCACTGCATCATTGCCCCAAAATTCAGGGTCTCGATGAATTAGGTTGCTTGGCAATGCAATCTGGACTCCTGGTGGAATGGTGAATTTCCCAAGTTTCATTTCCTTGTTTGTCGAATTAGAACGCCGCCTATATATAGCCGAAGAACTTCATTTTGAATCATAGGTACCTGCATTAGATATTAGAAGAAATTAATAAACCAAGCGTAGACGTCACCACTACAATAAAAACATAATATCCACTGAGTGTATGTGCCACAGCTTGAAAATCATTGAGGTCTTGCATCAGGTGGGCCACACATGTATTGAAAATGGATGGTGACCAATTGCCCATATTCGATGTGGGCACTTGGTCCTGCTGAATGAACGAATACAAGAATTTTAATCATCACAAAGAAGATTATTAATCACATTGGAGATTATATATAGAACTAGCAAATAGTGAGTGAATCATACTCACAATCTTTAGGCGGTTTAAGCCATTGAAATCTGGTGCATTTTTCCCAAACACTTGCAAAACTTCCTCCCTGGCACGTTCTTGCCAGCTCGGATGCATACTCAACGAGATCATTGTCCACATCAGTAAAACCGATGAAGACTCATGTCCAGCAAAGTAGAATAGCTTGCATTCCTCTATTATGTCTTTAGTTGTCATTCTGATGTTCTTGAAGTTCTTTCCATGTTCTTGAGACTCATTACAGTTGTTGTTGTTGTTGGACTCGAGTAACAAGCTTAATAAATCATTGTTACCTGATTTTCCCATTTTCATGGCAATTTCTCTCTTCTCAATCATAGCCCTCAAAAGAGCTGTCACATCTCTGTCCAGCTCCTTTCTCCTAAGGTTATCTTTGGTGGGCAAAAACCTGCATTCACCAATGCAATGATGTTGGTGAGACATGGACTGTAACCCTTATTTGGATCCTTGTATTGGTATATCCTGGATTGGCCAGTTCAAAATGTTACCAAACTGATGTAGAGCGGGTCGCGGACAGTTACATGGCCAAGATGGATCAGAAAAGGCCCGGTCGACGACAGAAGTGATCTAGACCATCGGACCTTAAATCGGGCGTATCTCACAATCTGGAATGAGTTATCTGACGTAAAATATATGATTTTGGGGTAGATAACTCATTCCGGATTGCGAGATACGCCCGATTTAAGGTCCGATGGTCTGGATCACTTCTGTCGTCGACCGGGCCTTTTCTGATCCATCTTGGCCATGTAACTGTCCGCGACCCGCTCTACATCACAAACAAAGGACTAGCCAAATCAAAGAGTCACCAATGCAGGATTCACGACTCCTGGCCCATACAACGAATGGAAGTCCCATAATCCAAACAGGTCCTAAGTCATTCAACACCGACATTCAATGTGGGTGTTGTTTCTCAAATAAATGCCAAGGATTTAGACTGTAATCAAGACCTATGGCTCATCCACAATGGTCTTTGAATTAATTGAGGTAGTATGCAATGTCCCATCTGAGAATATCTATGCTCAGGCTTTCAGTTTGCATGACTGGGGCTCATGGTCCCATGATAAAGTGGATAAATATGGTATATATGTGTTTATGATGACAGAATACTTAGGCAGTGAGGATTATCACAGAGAAATGGCAATGTCCCGTGGCTAACAAACAAGATGAAAACAAGTACCTGAAACCTGGGATGTGTACAATCCTTCTAGCTTTAGTGAGGAGTAGACCTTGTTCTGCCTGGAGTTGGAATATCTGCTTCCCTTCTTTGTAGCTGCTGCCAAATGCCGTCCGGGAAATGACATCTCCGGTAAACGTCTGAAGTTCCGGCCACACATCCAATTCATAGGACTCTTGTGAACCAATTAACGTTTCCCATCTCTTGACCAACTCACTACAACTCATGGAAAATACTGGTAGCATGCACTGTAACCAGGAAATTTGTATTGTGTAAGATGTTACATAGTTTTTCTGAAGCTGATGCCTTCAGTTCTACACTTGAGACCCATTGGGGATACAGACAATTGATCTGATGGGTCCTCTCCAGGATTGGAAGATCCTAACCCTTCAATTTTGGGTCCTTTTTATTTAAATCTGGATCATTGTTATATATTTATATGTTTTCTCAACCATCAATTTGTGGCATTGGGATCTTCCAAAATAAGGAGGTTTTTGGAGCATCCCCAATTTAAAGTGGGACCCATTGGATATGTGGCATGGATCATTGATCCTTGGGCTCCTTATATTTTGGAAATTAAGTGTTAAACCACCATGACATGTGTTGGGGGAAAAAATATAATAAGTCCTTGAGTTGGCTTGAGGGTCAGGAGAGTAGTGAAGCAATGGCTCGGACTCGTTGGACACTAAGTCCGGATAAGGCTCAAAGTATATAAGAACGCTGGATGGAGAGGCGTAGCTCAGATCGTGAGGCACCTGGCTCGGCCGTAGCTTAAGCGTCCTGAGCCACAACGTAACCTCTAAGGGAGGAAGTGCACCTCAAGGCTCAATCGAAAGCCTTACAGAGGAAAGCCCAAACCGACTTAAGATTAGTCGGCCCCAGAGCCATCCAAGCTTTAGTCCTACTCAAAAATTGGGTCGACCAATAGAGTAGGCGGGGAATTAGCTGTAAAACTTGTCTCGGTACTACCATATTGAAGAGATAAGAGTCGGCCGAGCTATATCGCTCCATCTCCGGAAGTTACCTAGTAAAACTCTAGATCTCTACCTCGACATTCTCGAGAGATAAGGTTAAGATCTCCAAAAATCTGGGAGTATCAGGGATTACCGATCCCAATAGATTGAGATCTACTCTAATTATAGAAACCCTATGAGGTACGACACTATTATAAATACAAAGACCTTCATGCTAAAAAGTATGCAAAAATTCTCGCCCTAAAAACCTTTGTAAGAAGACCCAGGTTCTGACTTAAGCATTGGAGGGTCCCTTGGTAAAACCAGGGTCACCTTTTTCCTTCTACTTGTGCAGGTCCCAGGTTCACCAAAGGGGGTGAGCAGAAAATAGCATCAATAGTTTGACACCGTCTGTGGGAAACGATATGAAAAGTCATTTTCTCCAAGTACTGAGCACTCTCCAATGGCGAGAACAAGGAGAACCCTCCAAAACGAGTCCAGCGAGGTCCCTGTCATTGAACCACTGACGACCGAAGGCTCACTTGGTACGAATGGAGCCCAAGGGGCCCAGAACTAACCTGATAATTGGCAAGGTTCTGCAGCCCATCAGGCAACCTCCGTTTCGATCAGACGCACTCAACGAAATCAAGGCAATGGACGATTGGATAAGGAGGTCCAAGAACTCAGGACCGACATAAACTAAATGAAGCAGATGCTGGAACAAATTCATCGTCAGCAAGTCTAACTGCCCCTAGCAAGACGATGGTCGGGTCAATGCCCTGCAACAATTCGTCGATCCTCAGCCCATTGCACCACGAACTATCCCTCAGTAACGCCAGCACCAGGTTCTAGTTGAGCCAGCACCGTCCCATATCTCCGTGACCGCTCCGCTGTCCATTACCGATCTACGACACGAAATAGATCAGAGAAGGCGCAACAGGCCCCCTGTTGAGGGTACGACTGATAGCGACGAACCCTGGAAGGCTGAAATGTAGGACTTACGAAAGGAAATGCAAGAGAAAATTGCAGATATGAAACAAAACCGCTACGCCAATCAAACGGGACCCGAGGCAAAGGCCTCCTCGTTCATGGAGGAGATCATGCAGGCTCGATTATCAAAGCGATTCCGCCTTCCTCATATCCCGCCCTTCATCGGCAAAACCGATCCCACCGAGCACATTGAATCCTTTTGGACCTATATGGAGTTACATGATGCCTCAGATGCCATGATATGTCAGGCCTTTTCTCTCACTTTGGCTGATGTAGCTCGGCTTTAGTTTAAACAGTCGAAACTAAAGTCCATCAGCTCGTTTACCGAACTCAGTGATGTTTTCCTTACCAATTTTATTGGTGGGAAGAAAAAATTAAAATCATTTGCGCACTTGAACAATATAATTAAAAAAGAAGGAGCGCTACTTAAGGATTATATCAAGCACTTCAATTTCAAGTCGGTCCAAGTCCGGAAGCATTCGGATGAGACAACTCTCAATTCCATCATGCAAGGTGTTAGAGATAGGCTATTTCTTGCATCTCTAGACAAGAACCCGGCTGTTACTTTGACTGAATTTATGGCTCGGTTAGATAAATATGCAGAAGCCGAAGAAACCCGAATCCTACGCGAGACCGCTCAAAACGCAAAAACCCTAGCCAAAGAGCCAGCCAAAAAAGAAGTTGACTCGGCTAGTACTAAAAAGCGAAAAGATGATCGGTCTCACGATGAATGTAGGTCGAGTAAACGGCCTGATCACAAATTTTCGATGTACACTCCGCTCGACAAGCCGCAAGAACAGGTACAGATGGAGATCAAAGGCGAAGGATTCGTCAAGTGGCCAGATAGACTCCGGAGTAATCCGAATTGATGGAATAAGAATAAGTACTGTCATTTCCATCGTGATCATAGACATAACACAAGTGACTACTAGAATCTAAAGCAGGAGATTGAGAGGCTCATCCGAGAGGGACATCTCGGCGAACACGTCGACTAAGGAGCTAGGACCACGGAAGAACGTCCAAACGATAACCGGCCCATTGAGGATATCCAGACTATTATTGGTGCCCATTTGGATGGAGGCGATTCAAATAAAGCTCGGAAAAATCATGTGAGAAATGTTGGTCGGCTTAAGTCCGAAATTATGGTTTTGGCTCGGCCTCCGAAGGAAAGAAAGCTCGAGAAGTACAGTGTAACATTCACCGAGGAAGACCCAAGGGGCATTCATCACCTGCATGACGATGCTCTTGTCGTCACTGTCACTATCGCCAACCACTAAGTCTTTAGAGTGCTCATCGACACGGGTTCATCTGCGGACGTATTGTTTATACAAGCATTCAACAAGATGGGCGCCAAACGATCGGCTCTGAGGCCCGTAAGGACTCCGTTAATCAGATTTTTGGGTAGACAGATTCTTCCTGAAGGAGCAATTCGCCTCCCGCTCACTGCTGGGGATGCGCCGAATCAAGTTATTATTATGATCAACTTTTTAGTAGTCGATCAGTCTTCGGTTTATAATGCTATCCTCGGTCGACCTTCTCTCTGTCTCCTCTAAGACATTGTTTCAACCTATCACCTGTCCATGAAGTTTCCAACTGAGAATGGCGTCGAGGTTGTAAAAGGAGACTAGCATGACTCTCGGCGACGTTACGCTACCGGCCTCCGAGCACCCGTAGAGGTCACGATGATCGAAACATTGGATCTGCATGACGAATCTCCCGGTCACGGCCAGCCCGCGGAACACCTCATTCAAGTGCCATTGAATGAGTCGGACGTTTCGAAGACCGTCCGGATTGGTTCGTCCCTGATTATGCCATTAAAGGAGAAGCTGATAGCCCTGCTATGCCGGTATGCCAACGTCTTTACGTGGACTCATGAAGACATGCCGGGCATTGACCCTTCAGTCATGACTCACCGCCTCAATATCGACCCAACTTACAAGCCAATCCGTAAAAAACGGCGTGCACTCAGCCCTGAGAGATACACCGTAATCGAGGAAAAGGTTAGAAAACTCCTCAAAGCCAACTTCATTGAAGAAATATATTACCCCGAATGAGTGGCCAACGTTGTGTTGGTTAAGAAGGCTAATGGGAAGTGGTGAGTTTGTATAGATTATACGGACTTAAACAAAGCCTGCCCTAAAGATAGTTTTCCCCTTTCTCGGATTGATCAGCTGGTTGATAGCACTACGGGGCATGAATTACTTAGCTTTATAGATGCTTATTTGGGATATAATCAAATTGTAATGCATCAATCTAATAAATCAAAAACCACATTTGTCACTGACAAATGTCATTATTGTTACCGAGTAATGCCGTTTGGATTGAAAAATGCTAGAGCGACCTATCAAAGATTAGTCAACAAAATGTTTACCCGACTCATAGGACGAACAATGGAGGTCTACATCGATGACATGATCGTCAAAAGTATTAAAGCGACCAACCATATAGCTGATCTAGAGGAAATGTCCTCATCTTACAAAAGTACAAGATGAAGCTTAACCTAAGCAAATACGCATTTGGCGTGGGCTCGAAAAAATTCCTCGGATTCTTGGTCAGCCAACGGGGGATTGAAGCTAACCCGGAGAAGATCAAGGCTCTACTCGACATGGAGTCCCCCAAAATGATCAAAGATGTTCAACGATTGACTGGAAGGATATCAGCCCTAAATCGCTTCGTGTCCTGAGCTACTGACAGTTGTCTCCCCTTCTTCAAACAGTTGAAGGGTCGGCAAATTGTTGACTGGACAGAAGAATGTGAAGGCACCCTTCAGCAACTTAAAGAATATTTAGGATTGCCACCATTGCATTCTAAGCCCGAGCCAGGCGAGCTGTTACTGATTTATTTAGCAGTATCTGACGCAGCAGTAAGCTCGGCCCTGATCCATGAGCATGAAGGCAAACAACTCCCCATCTACTACATCAACAAGGCTCTCGTCCCGACAGAAATGAGATATCCAACCTTAGAAAAAGTGGCCTTAGCACTGATTATATCATCTTGACGTTTATGGTCATACTTCCAGGCTCACTCGATCATTGTCATGACCGACCAACCTTTATGCCAGATTTTACAAAAACCAGAGTATTCAAGGCGACTTATAAAATGGGTGATCGAACTTAGTGAATTCGACATCCATTACAAGCCCCGGATAGTAATTAAAGGACAAGTCGTGGCGGACTTTATCATCAAAGTCACAATGTAAACTGAAATCTCTTCCGCTAACTCAGAAGTATCATTCGATCACTCCGATTCTAACAATATAGCAGAGTATGAAGCTCTGCTCCTAGGACTCCAGCTAGTGGCCAGTTTAGGGGTTACTCATCTAAATGTGTACAGCGACTCCTAACTGGTTGTTAATCAAATAGTCGACATATATCAGGCTAGGAAGGAAAGGCTAAAAGCCTATCTTATGAAGGCTAGAGGGATGACCGCTGGGTTCCTCCAATGTTCTGTTACCCGGATCCCAAGGGTTGAGAATGTCAAAGCCGACCTCTTAGCAAAGCTCGCTTCAAATGATGAAGACGATATTCCTAGATCCATTCCTATTAAATTCGTGGCTGAGCCAAGTGTTGGGAGAACTGAACCTTCCACCTTGCTCCCCATCGATTCTGAACCATCTTGGGTCGACTCAATCATCAAATACCTTGAGACCGACGAACTCCCCGAAGATCATGCCGAGGCTCGACGACTGAAGAATTGTGTTGCCCGCTACACCATGCTTAACGAACCATGCTTAACGATGTACTATATAAGAAAGGATATTATGCACCCCTCCTACGATGCATGAAACCGAGTGAGGCCGACTACGTTCTGCGTGAAATTCATGAAGGCATCTACCGAAATCACTCAGGCAGCCGATCCCTAGCTCACAAAGTTATTCGGCAAGGATATTATTAGCCGACCATTCAGCAAGATGTTCGAAAACTCGTTTAGGGTTTCGATAAATGCCAGAGATTTACCACCATCCCTCGACAGCCACTTGAAGAGCTGATGCTAATGGCCGGACCTTGGCCTTTTGCCCAATGGAGAATTGACATAATCGAGTCATTCCCTCTAGGGAAAAGTCAGACTAAGTTCGCCGTCGTCGCCATTGACTATTTCACCAAGTGGGTCGAGACTGAGCCCCTAGCCAAGATAACCGAGCAGAAGATCAAAGACTTTGTTTGGAAAAACATTATCTGTCGATTCAGAATACATTGGACTATTGTCTCCGACAACAGGAAATAGTTCGACAACAAGCAATGTCAAGATATGTGCCAAAATTTAGGGATCAGGAATGTTTACTCATCCCCGCGTCATCCACAGGCGAACGAACAGGTCGAAGCCGTCAACAAGTTTATAAAATAGTACCTTCAGACTAAGTTGGACCGATCCAAAGGAGCATAGGCTGAAGGTTCTTTGGGCATACTAAACCACAGCCCGAACTGTGACAGGAGAAACCCCGTTCTCACTAGCATATGGCTCGGAAGCAATCCTCCCTGTGGAGATCGGCCTACCTACCGCTCGAGTAAGTTCATTTGATGAACAAAACAATGAAGAGCCGCTGACTTTCAACCTCGACCTCTTGAACGAGAGATCAGAGAGTTAGCTCGACTTCGGACAACCTCCTATCAACGATTGGTGTCTCGATCCTACAACGCTCGAGTCAAAGTTAGGCGATTTCGAGCAGGGAACTTGGTCCTTCAAAGAAATTTTCAAAATACTAAGGAAGGCGGCGCAGGAACGTTAGGGCCCAATTAGGAAGGCCCCTACATAATCGCAAACACTTCCAACCAGGTACTTATCGACTGGAAGATCTAACAGGGCAGCTCCTGCCTCATCCATGGAATGCCGAGCATCTCAAGATATACTATACTTAGCTCAGTTAAAAATCAATCCACACTTTGATCGATTGTTTAAACACTTACAAAAAAGAAAAAAGAGAAAAATGTGTAGAATGCTGAATAAGCAAAAAATATATATTCATTGATCAAGTAAAGTGTTACATTAGTTGGTTCAATTGTTTACAATGGTGTTGGATTAATAAAACGATAAGTGCTCAACACTCGGTATCGGTAAAGGACGACGTTCGACGTTGTTGTCTTTTTCGGCCCTGAAGCTTGGTGTGCTTGAAGTGCCTAAAGCAAACGTGGGGAGCAAAAAGGAATTTTGCTCCACCACATAAACTTTAGGGCTCAACTTCCCTTGCCGCACTAGGAGCTAACTCATGAGATGTTGATGGAGCTACATCAGGAGCAGTAGCAGAGGCATCATAAGTGTATGCCTCGGAATCAACCGCTGACTCGCCACTAGACCCCGACTCGCCCTCGTCAAAGCTAGACAGATCTAGATGGGGGAAAGCGCCTTTCATTACCTCGATACAGTTTGCATAACCCTCTCGATAGACAAGGATTCGCTCCTCTTCAAAGGCTGAAGATGAAAGAAACTGTTTCACCACCTCATACTTTGCATTCGTGAGAGCGGCTTTAGTCCCCTTCGCGAGCTCCTGAAGCTTCTTCTGAACCGAAGCCCGCTCTGTGGCAGCCTGTTCGAAGGTCAACCTGGCCTCTTCCAGTCGCGAGGCCATGCGATCTCTTTCCGTCGTGATCGACACAAGAGTAGCCTTTGCCTCCTCGAGCGAATGGCGAAAATTACAGTGAGGGTGATTCTGAAGCCGCCTAAAAGTCACTCGCTTCACCCTTACCGCTGTATTCTCCCTCCCTAAGGCTTATGAGGCCTGACATTGTTAAAAGAAATAAAGGGAGGAAGAAGGAGCTCACTGAGAGAAATCTAAGAGTGCCGGAAACGGGCAGCAAAGCAAAGGTTTAGAGTGCCGGAATCCGTGAGAGATTGAGAGAAGGCATGAGGAGAAGATTGAAAGAAGGCACAAAAATGGTAAAAGCTCGTCTAGGGTGACCCCCTTTATAGAGCTGCCACGTGACTCCAACATTAAATGAGGAGCCGAAACAATGCCTCCTCGGGTGCCCCAACTTTACATGTGGCAGCTCCCCACGCGTTGCTGCCGAATACTCTGCCACGTGTCCGATCTTCATATGCCCTAACACCGCGACGACGGCTACTCCGCTCGTACGGTCTTGATAAATGAATCGACGCGTGGTCAAGCAAGGCGACATGTTTCAAAAGTCGCGTAAGCTGCCCTACAATCAATAAATGCTTCATCATTACTCGGCTCTAATGCAATCTGACTTCATCCAGAAATATTCCTCGACCGCCTTAAGGTGATGCACGAAGTGGGGGGCTTACTGTTGGGGAAAAAATATAATAAGTCCTTGAGTCGGCTTGAGGGTCAGGAGAGCAATGAAGCAATGGCTCAGACTTGTTGGATGCCGAGGCCAGATAAGGCCCAAAGTCCACAAGAACGCTAGATGGAGAGGCGTAGCTCGGATCGTGAGGCACCTGGCCCAACCATAGCTTGAGCATCCTAAGCCACAAAGTGTAACCTCTAAGGGAGGAAGTACACCTCAAGGCTCAATCGAAAGCCTTACAGAGGAAAGCCCAAACCGACTTAAGATCAGTCAGCCCCAGAGCCGTCCAAGCTTTAGTCTGACTCAAAAATTGGGTTGGCCAATAGAGTAGGTGCGGAATTAGCTGTAAAACTTGTCTCGGCACGACCATGTTGAAGAGATAAGAGTCAGCCGAGCTATATCGCTCTATCTCCGGAAGTTACCTAGTAAAACTCTGGATCTCTACCCCGAGATTCTCAAGAGATAAGGTTAAGATCTCCGAAAATCTGGGAGTATCAGGGATTATGGATCCCAAGAGATTGAGATCTACTCTAATTATAGAAACCATATGGGGTACGATACTATTATAAATACAAAAATCTTCATGGTAAAAAGTATGCAAAAATTCTCGCCTTAAAAACCTTTACAAGAAGACTCAGGTTCTGACTTAAGCATCGGAGGGTCCCCTGGTAAAACCAGGGTCACCTTTTTCCTTCTACTTGTGCAGGTCCCAGGTTCACCGAAGGGACGAGCCGAAAACAGCATCAACAACATGAAATAGACATTATGGTGAATCCTCAGACATTCAATTAAAATTTATGAGAGGAAAGGATAAAAAACAACCTTTAATTTTTGTAGATGGAAGGCAGGAGATAAAAGCCTCCTATGCATGACCCACTTCTCCCGTTTGTAAACAGCAACGCCTGTTGTTATAAATTTTGTAAGTGGGGTTTGTGGGGCTTCTCAAAGTGATCATTTCTAGAAAGAATTTCCCTTATCAGCTCACGATCCATGATGTTCAGTCTAGGCATTAGTCCAAACCAGTTCATAGACATCTTACTTGTAATTTTCTAATCTCAAATATTTTAATTGATATATATATATATATATATATATATAGAGAGAGAGATTATCTCCTGTGAACGAGGGGCCCACCTTGGGTGGGTTGTTCGGGGCCATTGCACAAAACCTTAGGATTTAGCCTCCCAAAACCACCAAAATTATGAGATAATAAAGCAATGAAATAAGTCAAAGCATAAACCACACGATACAAGAGAATTTTATGGGGAAAACCCTCAAAGAGGTAAAAACCATGGGACCTCATCCAGATCAACAATCCATATGAAGTAGAACGTTACAACCGATCACAAGCACACATCGCTTGGATCAAACCTTCTTCACTCACACAGGAGTGGATAAACAATAAGAGAATAAAGGAAAAACGGAGAGATCTCACCGATTACGAGGACGTAGAAGCACAAAGATGTCGAGTGCATAGTAGATCACCTCTACTAGCTTAACCCTCCATTCCACAAGCTTCCTCTCTCTCTTTTCTCTCTCTCTCTCTCTCTCTATCTCTCTCTCTCACCTTGGCCGTGAAAAACCCTTGAAGGAATCACCTTTAAGAACCCTCGGAATACCCTAAAATAGCTCTAGAGACCCATATTTAAGTTTAGGAAACTCCTTTCCGCACCTCTGTGAAAACCGCCTCAAATTTATGCAGTCCGCACAAAATTCAGACTTGAATTTGTATAACCTCGACTGGTCGAGCAGGGTCCTCGACTGGTCAAGCGGCACCCTCGACCGGTCGAGCAGACTTCTCGACTGGTTGAGCCAGGCCTCGACTAGTCGAGCACCACCCTCGACCTGTCGAGCAATGAGGAGGAAATTCTATCAAATCTCTCCCTTTCTGACTCAGGAGAAATCTGCCATCTTCAAACCAGTCAGGTTTCTACAAACCTTAAACTTACCCTTGAGCAATACCTTGGTCATCATGTCTGACCCATTATCGTCCGTGTGGACCTTCTTAAGCTGTAACACCTTCTGTTCCAAAGTATACATGATCCAATAATACCGAATCTCTATGTGTTTCGACTTGGAGTGCTGACTTGGATTCTTGCTCAAGTGTATAACAATTTGGCTATAGCAATAGACCACGTGCTGCTCCTGCTTCAAGCCAAGTTCCTGTAGGAACCTCTTCATCCAAAGCATCTCTTTACATACCTATGTGACTGCAATGTACTCGACCTCTATCATCGACAATGTTACGACCTTCTATAGCTTGCTTTGTCAAGAGACCGCTCCCCCTGCAAACGTGAACATGAACCCTAATGTAGATTTCCTGGAGTTTATGTCACCTGTCATATCTGCATCTGTGTAGCCCTCTAACACAGGTTTTTCGTCACCATAGCATAGGCTCAACCTGGATGAGCCTCTTAAATACCACAGCTTCCATTTCACCATATCATAGGTATGGTTCTTATGCAAAGATTTCATCTCCTCATGCATATCTTTCAACTACTCTCCCTCATGCTCGTTGGCTAGGGCCTCAGAATAATCTTCTGGCTTCCTCCCATCAGTGAGCATAATGTACTCATGTGGCGAGTATCTCTTGGATAGCTATCTATCCCTAGATGTCCTCCTCACCTGTGGCTCAACAGGTGAATCAGGTGGGGGCTGCTCCCTCAGTCCATCTTTTGTAGGAACTCCCTCGTCCTTTGCACCTTGTTGTACTCCCCCGTCATCAGGCACCACAGGAGAAATAACTGAATCCATGTCGTCTAGCTCACTTGAACTAGGCTGTAACTTCTCTAGCTTACAAATGTCTTCTATGTATTGATCTTCAAAAAAGACCACATCTCTTCTCATGACGAGCTTCTTCTTAGTCGAATCCCAAATCTGCAGCCGAATTTTTCATCACCGTATCCCAAGAATACACACTGTCTAATCTTCATATCGAGCTTGGACCTCTCATCCTTTGGTACGTGAACGGATGTCCTGCATCGAAACACCCTGAGATAACTGTACGATGGATCATATCCAGTCCACACCTTTTTAGGTACTTCTCCATTCAACGGAGCTGATGGAGACCTGTTTATCAAATACACCACCGTGTACATTGCTTCTCCTCAAAACATCTTGGGCAACTTCGCATGGGATAACATGCATCTGATTCTCTCTACAATGGTGCGATTCATTCGCTCAGCCACACCATTATGCTGGGGGTCTTGGGAACTGTCTGTTCATGTCATATACCCAGAGACTTACAATACTCATGGAAGTCACCAATGTATTCACCACCATTGTCAGTGCGGATGCACTTTAATGATCTACCTGTCTCTCTCGACCATAGCATGAAATATTTTAAACACACCAAAGACCTCGTCCTTGAATTTTAAAGCATAAACCTAAACCCTCATAGATGCATCATCTATAAAAGTGACAAAATACAATGCCCCACCCAAGGTTTTTGTCCTCATAGGACCACAAACATCAAAATAAACCAAATCTAATGCATGCATTTTATTAACATAGGAAACAGATTTAACAAATGAAACTCTATGATGTTTCCCTGATAAACAATCAATACAGGTTTTGAGAGGTATACCTGTCGCTTCTGGAAGGAGCCGCTTCTTCGCTAGTAGCTGAAGCCCTTTTTTACTCATATGGCCTAGACGCCTGTGCCACATGTCAGTAGATGAATCTTCCACTACGTTCAACCTACCCTTGCATACACTGACACTTACCTTGTAAAGGGTACAACACTTCTTCCCTATGCCTGTGATCAACGAACCCTTGATGAGCTTCCAACACCCACCAACAAATTGGCTTTCATAGCCATCATCATCCAACATTCCTGTCGACATCAAGTTGAGGTGAAGGTCTGGAATGTGCCTCACATCCCTGAGAACCAATGTGCAGCCCACATTGGTCTTCACACAAATATCACCGACTCCTACGATCTTCGATACGCCAGAATTTTCTATCTTCACGATTCGAAAGTCACCTGACTTGTAGCTTGTGAAGAAATCCCTGCGTGGAGTCGCATGAAACGAGGCTCCCGAGTTTATCACCCAGTCGGTGTCCTGACTCGTAGCCGTGAGATAAATATCATGATCTACCAAAAGAATAACTACAACGTCGCCATCTGAAGTGACCGCAGTAGAGTCTGATTCATTTTCTTTCTCCTTTCCTTTTTCTTTCTTGTCATTCTTCTTCTTATGACATTCATGCTCGTAGTGGCCCTTATCGTCACAATTCTAGCATTCAATATCCTTCCTGATACTCGACTTGTCTCTTGATTTATCTCGGGCCTTCCCGCCTTTTCTGTTCTTTCCTCTCCCCCGATCTTGTGTCACAAGGGCCTCTTGTTGAGTAGACCCCTGAGACTTCCTCTTTGTCTCCTCATTGAAGAGACAACTAGCTACTTATTCCATGGACACCTTTCCATCTGGCACGGAGTTACTCAGAGACACTAACAATGTCTCCCAACTTCAGGCATTGAGCTAAGCAATAGCAAAGCCATTAGTTCATCGTACAGGACCATCTTCATAGCAGAGAGCTGGTTCAATATGTTGCTGACCTCATTCATGTGCTCAACCACAGAACCACCATCTTTGAACTTGAGATTCACAAGTCATCTTATCAGAAAAATCTTATTGTCGGCTATCTTCTTCTCATACAACCCTTGCAATTTCAGCATAGGTTAGCGGCTGAGGTCTCCCTGACACATAGTGGAATACGGAATCATCCAGCCATTGTTTAATAAACCCCACCGCCTTTCGATCCAACTTCTTCCAATAATCATCTGACATATCCTTTATCTTTGCTGATATGCTTAGAATTGGAGCATACAAGTCCTTGCAATAAAGCAAGTCCTCCATCTTAGCCTTCCATATAGTCCAGTTAGAACCATTGAGACTGATCATCCTTGATGAGCCACCTTCCATAATTCAGAACTGATCCCACTTTGTTCAACCTACCTGAACTCTCTGATACCACTTTGTTGGGAGCGTTGCACAAAAACCTTAGGATCTTGTCTCCCAAAAACACTAGAATTATGGGATGTAATAAAGCAATGAAATAAATCAAAGCACAAACCATACGACATAAGAGATTTTACGTGGAAAACCCTCGAAGAGGTAAAAACCACGAGACCTAGTCCAGAGCAACAATTCACTATGAAGTAGAACATTACAACCGATCACAAGCACACCCCGCTTGGATCAAACCTTCTTCACTCACGTAGGAATAAATGAACAATAAGAGACCTCTACGAGCAGAATCCTCCCTTCCACAAGTTCTCTCTCTTTTCTCTCTCTCTTCCCCTAGAATCACTCTAGGAAGCCTTAGTATACCCTAAAATAGCTCAGGGACCCCTATTTATAGTTTAGGGAACTCCTTTTCTGCACCTCTGCGAAACCGCCTTAAATTTATACAGTCCGCACAAAATCCCCATAGAATTTGTGTAACCCTTGACTAGTTAAGTCGGGCCCTCAACTGGTCGAAGGACCCCTTCGACCGGTCGAGCCTAACCCTCGACTGGTTGAGCTTAAAAAATAGAGCTTGCTGGACTTTAAGTCGAGCGAGCCTCGATCGGTCGAGCAGCTCCCTTCGACCAGTCGAGCAGCGCGATAATGCCAAGATTTGAGGCATCCGATCTGCACTACCTATTCTCTGAACTGAGGAGGCAAACCCCATCAGTATAATGATATGTAAAAATGGATTGACAACATAGATAAAAGATATACATCATGGTGGGCCCTATAGATCCCTTGACAGGACCATCCATCCCTAGGTAGGTCCTGGTAGGGTAGTATCCAATTCGCCCCCTAAAAATAGTGAAGCTCAAGACTTGTGGGATCTGATGTCATAACACCAACATAACATCGAGTTAATTAGATCATTAGATGTGTTATAAATGAATTGAAATATTTTGAATGATATACCGTATTTGTTATAGAGTGGCCCACCTTACAACTCATTTATTTGCTTCCCACTACTAATAATGTTGATGTGCATCCGTTGGACGGATTGGATGTAAGACGCATACCACATGGGCCCCACAACTTTTGGATTTTCTACTTTATTGCGAATAAAAGGTAAATGAGTGTGGTAATGTAATCTATCCTCTTTAAAAGGACTGCCCTGGATTATCAGTGTCTTGACCCATTATTTGGTAAAATCCATTTCTCGGAGGAATTTGTGTAATGTTTATTTTTTATATATATAAATTCATTTACATATTGTTGTGGTTCGATTTACAAATTCGATCACGTGATAAATGTGAGCATGTCAGAATTGAATGTGTGGCTCAATTCAAACCGAACAACTATAGCCCCTAGTGCCAAGATAGGCAGATATGAACTATGTGACCAATATCGAATAAGATTAGTTGCATACTCAGTCACTTGCACATAGTTTTAAAACAATCAGGCGATAGTCAGAGGGTAAGGTTTGTCCTTTGAGAGTGGGTTACATATTTGCCTTTCATACGAAAGGACTTTTCGATACATATAAAATGACAACAAGAAATGAATTCTTACAGTTGGTTGTGGAGAACAACTGTAAAACACCTTCTTCGATGGAGAACTCTGCTTGATGGTTGAACCGAATCACTATCAGTCGCTTTGATCGACCTCCTAAATGACTATCGGCCGTTTGGTTTACTTTTGAATTTATTTCGACTGCTTCCTATCTTGTCATCCTGTTAGTCGTAATTCCGTAAAAATACTCTAAGTATCTTCAAAGATCTTTAGCCTACTATATCATTCCCATACTATAACACGTGTCCTTTCTAATTAGGTTTCCTAAGAACGGTTAGGAATATAGTACAACACATATAATCATTTTAAAAAATATATAAATAAAAGAAATGCTCGAGTGTACAAGTTATAATGCTCATAGTTGCATTGGATATGTAGCCATCCAATCCATTGATCTAGAACATCCATTAAGTCTGATGGGCTACCACACAAACATGACATTTATATGAAATATTAACCATTTATCAATATCCTTTAAAATGGATGGTGTAAATCATTTACACAAAACGTTCGAGCAACAATTTGATTCATTTATTTGTGAGGACTAGAGTTGGGCATCGGTCCGAGTTGGATCGGATTAGGATCCATCCGATCCGATCCAAATTTTGAGTGCCTTGATCCGAATACAATCCGATTCGAGACCGGATCCGAATCACCTGATCCAATCCGATCCTAACTGTCCATTGAATGATCCGAACCGAGTCGGATTTGGTCCAGATTTAATTTTTAAATTGAAGGAAGAACGTCCTTTCTTGGTGGGGTTTTTCTAAAATATACAAATTTGTGAAGTAAAAGACTCGAATCATGAGTCAGGCAAGTTAAATAGTTAACTCAGGCAAACCCCATTTTCTTTTCTTCTCTTTTCTTTTTGAAACGGCAAACCCCATTTTCTTTTCTTCTCTTTTCTTTTTAAAACGGCAAAGGCAAACCCCATTTTCTTTTCTTCTCTTTTCTTTTTAAAACGGCAAACCCCATTTTCTTTTCTTCTCTTTTCTTTTTGAAACGGCAAAGGCAAACCCCATTTTCTTTTCTTCTCTTTTCTTTTTGAAACGACAAACCCCATTTTCTTTTCTTCTCTTTTCTTTTTGAAACGACAAACCCCATTTTCTTTTCTTCTCTTTTCTTTTTGAAACGACAAACCTCATTTTCTTTTCTTCTCTTTTCTTTTTGAAACGAGAGAGAGAGAGAGAGAAAGAGAGAGAGAGAGAGAGAGAGAGAGAGAAAGAGAGAACGTGGAAGAGGGTAATGAGGATTGGAAGGGAAGGAGAGGAATACCTAAGGGAGAGGGGATTTGTGTTTGTGAATTAGCTACTGTTGTTGCTTCTTTTCTCTGATGTTGGAAAAACGGAGAAATGGTGTCTCCATCGCCAGACCCTTCAAATGATGAAGGCTGAGAGCAAAAGGTTAGATGTCTCTATCTCCTTCTCTTTCCTCTCTTTCTCTCTCCTGACTTCCTCCGCACGGGATATAAGAACCAGAAAATATTGTTAATATATTAGAGAAAGAGAGAGAGTAAAATACGGATCGGATTTTGGTTCGGATCGGGCGGTTTTGATGCTTATCCGAATCCGATCCGAACTGCATTCAGATCTGCCCCTTTGTACCTGAACCTAACCGATCCAACCTACCGGTCATGTTCGAATCGGGGCGGATCGAGTCGGATCCGCCGGATCAGACCCATTATGCACACCACTAGTGAGGACCCATCTTGGAATTTTGCTTGTGACTATAAAGAATCACTTTTGTTATGTAGTTGTAACCATCCCATTCATGGCACTACAAAAAATATGCCAAATTGAGGATAGATCAGATCATCCGATCGGTGTCGTTTTTGCATTGTTGTCCATCAAATGTGTCTCGGGCTTAATGGATGGTTCAGATTGATTGATTGGACTATTCAAGTGACCCGATCGATATAACCAGGAGCATTATAACTTATAGTGCTCTCTAGAGCATTTCTCTATAAACAATATCAAATGTCGAGTCTAAGTTAAGTAGAGACTTGTCTGATTCTTCGATCGGGTCAGAAAATGGGTCAGGTTTACGAGTTTTTTTGAACTGTGCTGGAAATGTATGCTCAGAGTATTCTTGATGAATGAGAGAACATGAACGGCCAAGATCAAGCCATGTTGCTAGGACAATTATCCCATATCATAACAACCTCGTTGTGGTTTTGTGGCTCAATTCAAACCTAACAACTATGACCCCAAGTGCTGAGATAAGCCGATACACAACCGAGATCGAATGAGATTGACCACCTATCCAGCCACCCACTCAGTTTGTGAATAGGATTAGGCGATATTCAGAGGGTAGGGTTCGTCCTCTGATAATGGGTTACATGTTTGTCTTTCGTATGAAAGGACTTTTCAATACAAATAAAAGATCAAGAAAGGAATCCTTATAGTCGGTCACAGAGAACAGTTGTGCATCACCTTCCTGAATGGAGAACTTAATTCTAACAACTACTTGATTAACGCTATGGATTACACTATGGAATGTAAACAATAGTCAAAAAGTAAATGATTACACTAAAAATGTAATTGACTTGTAAAAATTGTAAAGTGATTACACTAAGGAATGTAAATGATGGGTAATTGAAAGATAATATTAGGTTTAATTGGGTTTGTATGAGACAAAATCTTCCTGCTAAATTCATCTGCTATTTATATCATTACCTTGACCATATAGATGCTTCTCATGTTCTGACTGTTGCTATAATTGTTTAACATTACATAGCAGTCTTTACTTCTACACCAGCCATCTGTCTTGTAACCACTTATACATGACTATTCTTCAATCGACCAATTAATAGATGTTGTGGCGTTACTCGATGTGCTCCAGTTGTACTATCGTAGAATCCCCTTCGTATTTCCCAAAGATCTCTAAATACACCATTTAAATCCATCCAGATCACACATAACTCCTTCTGATTGGCTTTCGCAGGAATTGACGACAATAAAAATGAACATACCTTACTTATGTGTTGCCCAAGCTCATCAATGACTGTGATTCTCCGGTCAGATGACAGTGACAGTAGAGCCTAACTCCTTCTGTGTCACTTAGGGATGCAACTCGGGTGGGTTGGGTCAGGTCGAGGGTCAACCCTAATAGATGAATTAAACTATATAAACATACAAGCCCATGTGATAAAATAGGTAAATAGAAGAGAATTTAAAGGTTTTTGGATGGTTGTCCATTGTTTTTGTTTTTTTAACATGCCCATTTTGCTGTGTATATGCCATTCAAAAACTGCATCATGTGATTCTTACCAATTCTCAAAATTCATTAGGTGAGCCACACCATAAAAACAATCGACCACCATCCCAAAACCTCCAACTTCATTAGGTGGGGTCCACTAGATAGGCACGTATGATGTTGGGTTCAACATAGTCGCACATGTAACATAAAAGGGCAGATAATGGCCCACTTACATTATATATTAGCTCTCATACAACCATTGGTTATACACTATACATTATACAAATTCCTACTACATTTACACCAACCTATCCCACCCTTTCATAATCTCTCGAACCTCAATAAATAAATGGGCCCCACAAACAGGTGGGCCAACCCTCATATAGAAACGCTGTTAGGCACCCCTCTCCCTGTCACTCCCGGTCCAGAACTCGGCGCCAGCAGCTCGTACGGCAGCACGCCGGCTCCGCACCTGTTCTTCAGCTTCGGCTCGGCGTTCCGCCGCTCGATCAACTCCTCAATCTTCTGTATCTCCGCCGAGAACTTGTAAAACGCCTCAACGATCTCAGTATCCCCAGTCCAGGTCGACGGCTGTTGTCGATCGCCCAAGTACTCCTCATCCGGCGAGTGCGTTGACAGCGTGTCAACGACAGCCATGAATTTGCTAGCTTGCAGTAGGCTCGGTAGAGCCGACAGGAAGTATCGTTGAGGATCAGCGAGGAAATTATCATACTCCGGATCGGCTTCCTCCGGTATCAGCCGCCGCATCAACGGCGGCCGGTTCGGAACGTAGCCGCCGAAGGGGTACTGACCGAAGTTGAGGGCGGCGTGTTGGGCTGATGCGTTCCAGATTAGGGTTGTAAGGATGGAAACAAGATCATCAGCGTTGGATAAGGTGGGCCACCAGCTCTCGTGGCTCTTGTCAGCATGGCCAACGTGGACTGACTCGGCGTACCAGGCTTGGAGCTCTGTGTCGGCTCGGATGAGGTTCGGGTCGGGGTAGTAGGCTCGGACGTAGCTCTGGACCCAGCTTTCGATGGCGGACCAGATGAGGATGCCGTCTGAGGCGTAAGGATAGTCGTTGATTACGAGCTTGAGGCCGTTGGGTTGTGTGGGGTCCTCAATAGCCATGCCTCTGCAAGTTAAAAAGAAAGAGGGCTTAGTTCATTTGTTGAGGGTGATTATGTCATTTTAATAAAATGTAAATAGTAGTAACCGTGTTTTTTAAGACTCAGTGACTCGGATGAACTCGCTCAGTACTGAGTTGAGTTGCAACTTGGTTGATTGAGTCTAGTTGACTCAGTGAGTCATCATGAAGAGTTTTAAGTTTGAGCTCATTATTTAAAGGAGTGTAATTTCATTATTTTTAATCATTAATCAATTTATTTTAAATGTATTAGAAATTATTTCTATTTTTATTTATCATGCATGAGTATATCCAATTTTCTCATACAGCCCTCAATTTCCACCATGATGTCACTTGTGTCGAACATCTGAACCGTGCAAAAGGTGGGCCACACCGATCCTCACTGTTCAAGTAAATCGATGGCTCTGAAGCGCCTGTTTTGCACGGCTAGGATTTCATAGAGGATACCCTTATGTTAGTACGTAGAGGCATAGACATGGACACAAACCTTCGGATCAGATCTGCAGGCAAGTTCTCCAAATCGAAGCGCCAATGGTCACGATAAGCTGCCGCACTGATATCCATGCAGTATTGGCCCGGCGTGAAGCATGATTCGATGACGCCACCGGCGTTGATCAGGCTCTGGCGAGCTAGAGCGTTGATCTCGAGCGTGTATCGCATGTGTGGGTCGAGTAGTTTGAAGATAGGGTGCATCGCACTCAGCTGCCGGTGGGCCGCAAGAATGAACGGCTCGATGCAAGCGTGCGTGCGCAACCTGTTGAACAGAAATGTCATCTTTTAATAAAAAGGGCATTTTGGTCAATTGCAAAATTAGTAAATTTTCTTTTCCATTATGACAGAATTTAAGTAAATAATCCTCTATTATGGACGTTTGTAGAATAATTGTAGAATAGGATACTTATTTCTACAAACGTACGTTGTGGATTGAACCGAAATGATGTAGGGCCCACATCCATTCCGTCCATCTGCTGCGTTCTTTTATTTTCAACCAGAGTTTAAAAATTCAGGATGATCGGAGTAGGTGGGCCACACCATATATGTCAACCAATCCGTTCATCAGAAGATCCCCACCCTGATGAATGGACACCCAAAAATCATACCATTAAAAAAACTAGGGTGGGCCACATCACCTGATTTTATGTAGTGGGGCCCACCTGGTTTTTGGGCTGCCCTGAAGTTTGGGATCCATGGATAACATGAGGGGTCTCACATGATGGACGGAGTGGATGTAATACAAACCTCAGCGTGGGACCCACACAAATAAGTTTATTCCACATAAATGACCCTGTTTATAATATAATGAGTGAAATTACTAAAATACCCTCAAAATGACGGAATTTTCTCTTACCAGTGATTGACGAGCTGATGCACGCCTGCATCGTTGGAGCAGACGTGGGCCTTAGCCAGCTGCCAAAGCCAAAAGGACGTGGCTTCGTTGGGTGGGGTCAGGACCCGCTTCGATCGAGAGCCGCTCGATGCTGGCGGAAGGCCCAGCTCGATGGCGATCGGCTTCAGCGTCCCCGCCGATGTAAGGAAGAAGATCGTGCGGGTCCCATATGCTTTCCGCCCATCTTGGCTGTTGATTCGATCAAGGAACGGCACGTAGATGTCATGGAAATCCAAGATGAACAGCTTGCTCTCGTCCAACGCCTGTCCAATGGAGAAGATTGTCATTTTAGAAAAACCACGAGGGCATTTTTGTCAAAAAAATGTTTAACAAAAAAACTGGGTGACTCGGACGGACTCGTTTGGTTCTGAGTCGAGTCGTGACTCGGACCGAGTCGGAGTGATGACTCTATTAATACTGGCTCAGGGACAGGGTTGTCAATTTAAAGAAGGATGGGGGTGTTTTTGGTCCGTTCATCTCTACCTGTTGTACGGTCATGCCGTTGAGCTGGCCCACAATGTGTTCTTCTTTGATGGCGGATTCTGGTGGGCCATAGATCGAAGGGTCGAGCTTGCTTACTGGTGGGAAAACCTGTGATCACGAGAAAAGGGTAATTTAGTGATTTGGATTTTAATGCCGAAATAACTCTAGAGCACCTTAAGTTATGGTGCTCCTAGCTCCTGGTTGCATCGATACACTTAGACAGTCTAACCAATCGATCTGGACTGTTCATTTATTTCATCGGACATTTCATGGCTTAAAATACAAAAATTACACAGATTGGATGGTCCAGATCATTTAATACTTTGTTGGAGCCCATCACGGATCTCATAGATGGGTATAAAAAATCCAGGCGGGTTTATAGATGAATTGGATCATCCAATCGGTGCGATCTTGTCAGCATAGTTCAAGAAACATGCAAAGGACCTAATGGACGGTCCAGATCGATCGATCGATCTCACCGTTAGCTAGTAGCGGTCTAAAGCTGCTCGCTCCTATTTTAAAATTGACATAAATGCCCATGCCATTTGAGAAAAATTACCTGAAGCCTCTCAATGTTAACGGGGTTAATCCCTGCCAGCGTCTGTCGGGCGAACTCATCGTCTCGCAGCCAAGCGAACTTGTCCTCTGCACATGTAGGAAATTGCCGTCAGCTAAAAGGACCTCTCTTTTCAATGAAATAACGAAAATACCACTTTATGAGAAAATGGGCCGAGCTGGGCCTGTCAATTCCAAGCCCATTAGGTATGGAGCTGTACGATTAGAAGTTTCTTAGTCATGGTCCATCCATGTTGGAAATCAATGGTATAGATCAACTAATCATGCCACGTCGGTCCAAAATTGGAAAGTTGCCTATTTCTTTTCTTTAAAACCATGTGGGGCACATAGTCCCTAGCTCAGGGGGACTACATTATTTGATGGTGGGACCCAACCATTGTGGTCCACATGAGGTCAGCCATTATTTTAATTTTCTGCCCATAGTACAAAAACACCCTACAGCTGATGTAAACCCTAAAAAGGATATTTTTGGGCAGGCAATGGCCTAAATGGCAGGACCTGGTTCAGGTATTATACCACCTACTTAGATGGTGCTACATCAAGGGTCTATTCATTTCATTAGATAGTAGGTGGTTGAGTATATACTCGATTGAGTATTTTAATTTCTAACAGCAGTTTGCAGTTTAATCAAATCTCGTCACAAAAAGAACTTGGTCCAGAGCAACACTAGTTAGACCGCGTCTTAAATGACAATGACATGCATGGAAATGAGAACAATTGGGGTTTTTTTTTTTTTTTTTTTTTTTTTTAAACTTGATAGTGACTAATGAGACAGGTATACTTCAAGAAGATGTTCCCAAGAAAATGAGCAACTTTTCTTGGAATATTCATGACCCTTGTGACATCTCAACCATTCTCACCTAAAATCCTAGAGTGACATCACCACACTAGCTAATATGAGGTAATGACTATAAATTCTTGAGATTCACCCGTGCCAGCACGTAAACTAATATTTAGTCTTATCCCATAAATCAGGTTGATCCAAAACTTAGGTGGACAATTTAATGAGAAAAAAAGGTGCAAAATCATGCATAAAATGTTTAAATTTTCATGGAGTGGCCTTCCTAAGTTTTACAATAGTGTGACCCATCACTCTAGAGAGGCATGCTCGGTGAACGGATTATATTTGGTATATGAATACCAAGTCATGGCCCATGAATAGTTAAAGGCAGGCATCCCCACCTTAATTTTAATATTAATAAACTATTTTATAGTTGCATCTTACAGTTGTTACCAGAGCGTGAAATATTTACACTAAATTAATTATTATTTTATTAATTCCAATTAAGAAAAATGTAATGAGTTTAAGTGATTGCTTACTGGAGATGATGCTTGGAGTGTCGTATCGGAGTAGGCCCTCGCTGGATTCTTGGATCTTATTAACGATCGGAAGCTTCTTCACAATCTCATCTTGCAATCCCAATTTTAGTAGGAGTCCTTCCTTGTAAAGACGGTCGATATCGGAGAACCCCTTGAAGTCATGGTTTTCAACTGATATTGAGGCGATGAGAGACGGTATTAGGTTATGGAGGACTGCCTTTAGTCGGCTAGTGGAAAATGTGTGTTTCTTTGACTCCTCGAATGCTTCATCCCTCGGAACATACATCGGCAATGGCTTTTCCACTCGACTCTCCACCTTAATGTCTGCAATACAATGGCACCATGATGATGAAATGTTGTTTTAGTAACTTGAAGGGGGCTATTGAGTCGATTTTTTGAAATAGGTGATCCTCATTCATTTTAGGGCTAGCCTATTGAACAGGTTGAATTTCATATACACACAAAAGATTGGAACTTATCTACTGGTTGGACAGTAACTTATCATCTAACCAGTTGGATATGACCATTTCTTCCCAAGTTGTCCAAATTCAACTAATTGCAATTTTCATACATAATTTATACCATATGTATTTTCAAAATGCCCCACCCATTTTTCCTACTTCATCTGAACTGGTACAACATTGACTTTTGAATTCTATTACTACATTATGACTAATTCAATCAGATTTTTTTCCAATTTCAAAGCATGACTATGGTTTTGGGTGCAGTAAACATACCGGCATCGGACGGAAGGCGGCCCGTTCTACATCGACGTGGGTATGGGATTGATTCGCCGCCGAGAATCGGCCTAGCAAGGTCGGTCCCTTTGTCCGGGTTGCCCAGATCGTTGTATGTATCATAGTCGTATATTCTATCAGACAACTTCCTTTCACCCTTCCCATCGCCCCTCAAATCGTGTAGCTCCTTCTCTCGCAGCTTTTTGAGTCCATCGGGCGTCTCCGACGGCAGATATGGCTGGTCGAACAAAAACCCACGAAGCAGTAAGTATTAGAAATCTCACTTATTATTAATCAAAAGAAGTTGAGTGGAGTTACTAAAAAATTCAACGACATGGATAATAAAAAGAAGTTGGATTGAGTTACTAAAAAATTCAATTCATTACTAGGATTAGTAATCAAAAGAAGTTGAATTGAGTTACTAAAAATTCAAGAACATTCTGTATTTGAGTAAGAAAATACAAAATTTTCCAGCTGTTTGTTTTTAATGGTACCAAGAGGGGGGGAAAAAAAAAACAAAAAAAACAAAGTGGCAGTTTTAGAAGAATTGCAAGAAAAATCAAGAACTTGGACAATTAAAACAGGAATTTATGCAATGGTGGGGCCCACATGACCGGCCTTGACGTTCCGGCTAACGGCTCCGTGCAGATGGAAAGATCGTAGTCCGACGATCGATTGGATGGGTAGACTTCTTCAATTCTTGGACCATGACTATTGAATTGAATTGAAGAAGAAGATGACATTTCAAGGTTTTGGAAGATGTTGAAATTGTCAAATCTGATCAGAAAATGAGAAGAAGTTTCAAACTTACTATAGTAATTTTGTTAAAATGAGAAGGGACAGGATTGGGTGGGAGTCCTTGACATCCTTGCACATGGCACATGTGTACAAGATCCAGTCCATTGATCTGTTGGGACCAACTGCTACTGATCATACACATAATCTCGTCAATCAGACGATCCCCGCCACTGATTTCAAGACATGGTGTTATATACAAAAAGAACTCCAATCAGTGACTGCAATCACCCAACCAATGCGGTTTTCGACACTAGCTCTATCAATGGAAGGTTTCAACAGATGAACAGCCAGATCTCATACAAGTCTACCATGTGTGCAGATACAAAGATCTTGAAAAATGTCTCCTGTCCTGAATTTCATCTCAAGAACATGTGAATTACCATGTTGCTGAAGAAGATCCTTTTTCCTGGATGATCCTTTCTGGATTGGACCCATGAATTGCATACGAAATGGACCGGGCCGCAGGCAAACCCTTCGATCACAATGCTCTCCAAGAAGAATTCCTTCTGGTGCTTGTTGCTGACAGTGATAGCGCCGGGCACTCCGAAGCTCGAATCGACCGTGAACTCAGCCGTGTACTTCACCCGCTCCGCCCGGAGGTTTGCTTTCTGTAACCAGTCCTTCAACACAGCTTGGCTGACCTTCGCCTTCCTCGATCCTTCAAATCGATACACGAACATCAAATTACAAAAAACCCAGATGGGAAAATGGATTATATTAATCAAATCTCAGTTCCAACAAGAAAAACACCAAACTGAGATAGTGGAATGGCTTGAAACCAACCAAAACCAGTTCCAACAAGCAAAATAACAAATTCCCCAGATGGGAAAATGGATTATACTAATCAAATCTCTGCTTTAACAAGAAAAACACCAAACTGAGATGGTGAAATAGCTTGAAACCAATCAAAAATCAGTTCCAACAAGCAAAATAACAAAGACCCAAGTTAGAAAATTAGCTTAAGGCTGAGTTTGGCTCTTGGTGAATTCACGGGCTGAGAAATGCGATTTGAGATTTAGGACTTTTTACTCTCGATAGAATATCGAAATTTTTTTTGTGAAATTGAGATGTTCTCTCTCTCTCTCTCTCTCTCTCTCTCTCTCTCTCTCTCTCTCTCTCTCTCTCTCTCTCTCTCTCTCTCTCTCTCTCTCTCTCTGAAAAGCATGAATTATTTATTTTTATTGTAGCCTCAGCTAAAAAAAGGCCAAACCAGAGATAGAGATATCAATTCCAAACATTCAATTTCATGGATCAAAACAGAGATGAAAAGAGAATTAGAAAAAGAAGAGAAAACCCCAGAAAGGAAAACTGCTTACTTGGATCGATTTCAGTACTAACAAGCTCCAAAACGACATTTCTGCCTATCTTTTCCGACAAGGCATCAATGTGCTTGACGATGGTCTCCCTCAGATCTTCCTTGTTATTCTTCCTCACTGTCACAACAGCTCTCACCTTGAATTTCACAGGCTTCTCCACAGCAGGTACCTTCACCAGATTCTCACTAATCGCCGCCTTGGGTCCTTTCACAACTTTCTCCAACCGAAGGATCTTCTTCTCCAACGGAACCGACACCGGTGTGAAACGGAGCCTGTTCTGCTGGTGATTGAAAAGGAGAGATCTTGAAGAAGGAATCAGAGATGATTTTTCAATTAGAGAAGAACCCAAAATCTCTTTTGCAAATGCCATCCTATCAGGAATGATCTGAAAGTGTTTTAATGGAGGTCAAAGCAGAGCAAAACAGAGTATTTCTCTGTTTCGTTTTTTAAATTTCTCTGCTTTGGTGTGTGGAGACTCATGTGGGTCAGTTCATATTTATATCTGTTTGGGAGAGAGAGAGAGAGAGAGAGAGAAATCTTCTACCAAAAAGGCGTATATTTCTGAGGTCAGTCATATTTACACGTTTTTTTAAATGTTCCTGAGGTCAGTCAAACGAGGGAAAACTCAGTAGGCTTCCCAGCAGCAGCTGGACGCGGTTTGGCTAGTTAGGCTACCACTAGCCAGGTGGCTAGTGGTCGGTGCTATGTGGACCCCACCATGATGTATATGTTTTATCCACGCCGTATATCCATTTTGAAATATAATTTTAGGGCTTGAGCCAAAAAAGGAGATAGATCTAAATATCAGATGGACCACACCATGGGAAAAAAGTAGTGATTGAATGTCCAACATTAAAAACCTCCTAGGGCTCACTGTAATGGCTATTTGACATCTAACCTGTTGATTAGGTCATATAGACTTGGATGAAGGGAAAAAATATATATCAGCTTGATCCAAAACTTTTGTGACCCCAAGAAGTTTTTAATGGTGGGAGTTCAATCAACACTGTGTGATCCACTTGAGATTTTTATCAAACTCATTTTTGGGCTCATACCATAAAATGATATGGAAGAATTGGTGGACGGCATAGATGAAACACATACATCATTGTGGGGCCCACAGAGCACCGACCAGTAGACATTGGCTATGGCAGGGTCAGTAGCCAATCCGTTTCCGCAGCAGTTATGGTCAGAGAAACTTCAATTCCACTGTTCATCTTGATCCTACTTGCATCATAGTATTCGCACCGTCCAATCCAGTTATCAGGATGGTCCATCAATTATGGTCTTGATTTCATGGGCTATGATGCAAAAATTATGGAGATCGGACGTTTCTATCCGCCCAATAAGTGGCTTATAAGATGGATGGTCAGGATTGTTAACACGAAAAATGGATTTCATCAATGGTTTGAGCCGTAGAGTTGTTGGGTTCATGATGGATTCCTTGTGGTTCTAAAGAATTTTTTTACTAGACAATCTTCACCATCCCATCAGTTGTTTGGAAGATGGATCGCTATAAAAAAGATGATCAGATCATGGGCGACCATGATCATTAGATCCTCTAATATTTCTTCAGTGGCCTGAAAAATATGTCATGGAATTAATGGACGGCCAGGATCAGTCTTTTGGACCGTTCAAGTGCCCAGATATAACTGGGAGCACTATTAGCTTATAGTACTGTGAGAGCACCGTAACATCCTTTTAATCTGGTATGGGATTTGAGTCCTATATGAATTATGATGATTTTTCTTTTTTCCTTTTTTAATTGTTGCGCGATGTACAGCTCATGGTTCGTTGCTCATATAGGCTGCACTTGGCTGCGCAAAAGGCGAATCTAGACTGTCCAAATTGTGGGACCCACTAGGAATAAGGAATCAGATTGGCTGGTGTAACACACACCACCGACCTGGCTGGTGTGTGTACGTGTCGTGCGAGGACGAGTGCTGATGCTCCTCGAGCTCCGAGCTGTACGAACGGTTCAAAGGAGATCAAAGTTATATGGGCCCATAATGATTTATTTATTATATCCACGCCGTTCATCCAGTTTTAGATATCATTTTAGACCACGATCCCAAAAATGAATAATATTCAAACCTCAAGTGGACCACACCACAAATAGCAGTGGGGAGAATGGTTTTCACAGTTAAAACATTCATAGAACCCACCATAACGTTTATTTTCCATCCAATCCATTCATAAGGTCACAAGGACTTGGATGAAGAGCAAAAACAAATATCATATTGATTCAAAACTTCTGTGACCCCAAAAGGCTTTCAATGGTAGAAGTTCAATTCCCCACTTCTTTTTTCAGTGTGATCCACTTGATATATGGATCTATTTTATTTTCCTTCTCAAGGCTTACAAAGATCTCACAAAATGAACGGACGGTTTAGATATAACACATACCTAATGGTGGGACCCACAGAACTTAGTGACGTCAACACACAGCCAATTCGGTGGTGTGTGTGGTACACCAGCCAATCCCGGTATTTTTTCATTGACTTTTCTTTTGGATATAAACCGTTCATTTTACAACAGAAAATGGATAGATAATACTGAAATTATGGTGCTCTTCAACCATGGGATATCCAAAGTAAGGATTCCCATATCAACGGTCCAGAATCTTCAAATATATAACCACATTTTTGTGGAGTGACCACAGACCTTTTTTGCTTCGACGCCGTACTGGTCGGATGCAACTTGCACTGGAAATATGTAAGGAAAACGTGGGAAATTTTGTGTTGGAACTCCACTCAATCCAGACCGCTATTCTGTGGACCTCATTGTGGATGGAGCATGGCCCGAAGATGAAACTGGTTGATCGACCTTAATGATCTAATCCATGCTCTCTTTAACCATCCACTCAGCATCGACGAGTTAGACGGATAGGATAGTCTGATCATTTTGATTCTTTGTTTTTATTTGATCCACATCGAGGCCCACGATTCAAATGGTCTGGATTGATCCACGTATCACACATGGATATGCCTTTTCACAGGCTAGCAAATTGGACAGCTGAAAAAATTGTTTAATAGACTAAGGACTTGTTATTGGAAATTATAAATTTATGATTTCTATAAAATAATAAAAGAAACCAAAATATTAAGGATAGGCTGAAGCACATGTGATTATCATGTCCTTCAAGCATTATTAGTCTTCTCTCAAAGTAATCGAGATTACTAATAGGGTGTGGGCAAATAGCTTATAAGATACGACGAGCTTGTACGTAGTTCTACATTCAGCAAGTACGAAGAACTATTAATGGAACTCTCCGTACACAATTTTTTGGTAGATAAAACTAAAAAGAAATCCTAAATAGAAAGAAGATTAGAAAAGATGTAGTTGGTTTAGACCACTGCTCTCCAAATCACTTGATATTTTCTTGCTGGGTTGTATGTGAGAGTGAATGGAGTGGTTGGTAATTATCCAATGAACCACCCAAGTATATGGGTGTTAATGGTTGTTGGTGAGAAACTAAACGTTATTTGGTTATTTTTGACCGCTATGCATGTTGGACAACTGATGTAGAGCGGGTCGTGGACAATTATATGGCAAAGATGGATCAGAAAAGGCCCGGTCGGCGACAGAAGTGATCTAGACCATCAGACCTTCAATCAGGCGTATTTCGCAATCCGGAATGAGTTAGCCGACGTAAAATATATGATTTTGGGGTAGAACGAGCTACTTTAGCCAACAAAACCAGCTATGCAGAGTTGTGACGCTCGGAATTGCGAAAAACCCCTGATTCGACGGTCGTTTCCCTGTTTCAATTTCGTTTTTATTATAAATAGTAAGTTTTAGTTTGACTATAACTCTTCATCCGTCGGGCTTTAGGAGTTGCGCCCAACGTAAAAAGAGCTTAGAATAATTAGGGGAACGATTTAGTGAAGCCAAATAGGACACTTACTATTTTTGGCCGAAATCCTTACACACTAGTAGACATCATGACCGTCTATAAATAGTAAGTTTACTATTTATAGTAAGTCGTGAATTCTAGGAGTTTTAGTTGTAGTTTGATTATGATTTCTTTCCCATTGCTTAGTACCCTTATGTAAAGGGTTGTGAACTCGTTTTTATGCATTCATTAATCTATTTTGAATTTATTAGAATTTATTTCTATTTTCTACTCTCTTTTCTCGTGGATTCGAGAAAGTCTCTGTGAGGAGTCCAGAGAAGTTCCGTGGATTCAGAATAGTTATCCTCTTGAGGAAGACGGTGCTCGACCTCACGTCCTCCCCTGCGTCAACAATTAGTTGCATGCTAGTCATTTAGACTCATTAGCTATCTATTTTATAATTGTTGGGCTAGCCTGTAACGCCCCGGAAAATCAGGGGTCGTGCATAGACACAACTCCCGAGTTCCCGAGTGTCACTTATCATGCATTTATGGTTTTTACGATTAGTCAAGTTTAACTGCACAATTTGGAATTTCCCGAGCATGAAGCACAATCGCACCATTCTCTTGAAATGAAGGTTATAACACATATATACAGTGTCAAAAATAATAATAAAGGGTCGCTTAAGGCGTTGCCCAACAACAACAAAAGAATGCTATGTCTATAGTGTTGAGCCCGTGGCTCAAGAAATCCAAATTCGGCCCGATCAAGCCGATGGAGAGCCGCCCATCAACTGCAAGTAGGAGAGTCCGTCCTCCTCGTCCAAGCTTTGCCAGCTCTCATGCCCCGAGTCACTGCATCTATGAATGGGTCTGGTTGGTGTTTTAAAACACCGTCCCGAGTGAGTGAGTGATCAACTCAGTGTGAACTATTGATCTCAAGTTATAACAAGCATCAATTGTAATATGAACTTAATGAAAAGCGTACAATCATCAACACCTAATAACTCTTATTTAAAATGCATGCATGCGGGATGATATGATGCATGCCCTCGCCACAACACTCCCAAAGCGACTCCATCTAACGATCGCATATGACAACACTCCCTCGAGCGACCTCGACTTCCGAGTCGCCACCCTAACTAATGCGTGCAATGCGATCGTGTTAGCCGAGTTATTAATTAAGTTCATTCATCCAAATTTGGGGATTCTGATTCACCCTACGTATCAATGCCCTAAACCGGGATTGCGAGGCCAAGACCCCATCAATGCGTGAGGCCGAGACCTCGCGGTCCGTGATCCCGTCGGGTTCCTCATCCCGACACCAAGCACATGAGGAGTGCCGAAAGGAAGGGATCGCCGCGGTCACTACGGGAGGCGCGGACCCGGCATGTAGGGCCGACTCTCGGACATAGTGTCCCATTCCACCATGCCCTAGCTCACGAGGCCGTGGGACCGCTTTTAAGTGGATTTTCAATGGGCTACAATAGTTGCAGGTAGTTCAGGTTCCATACACGTGAGCAAACATAGAACATACAGGTTAGTCGAGTAGGTTGGGACCGCACGAGTCAAGCGAGCGTGAGACGAGTGACATCGGGCACAAGAGACCCATGTAGTCGAATCCATGACCACACGAGCACACTCGCCCAAACCCACGGGTCTAGCCTTAAGCATAGTCCTACCGATGGGACTACCGTCTCGCCTCATGTTCCCGACCAACCCATGGGTAAGGAGGGTAATCCGTAACAAGCCAACTACACAGTTATCAACTAGCATACCAACATCCTATTTCATGCATCTCACTATATGAATCAAATATTTCTAACAAGCAATCATGAAATAAAGTGCAGTGAGTCATGTGGGTTTGTGAGGAAGTTATGCACTTCCCATCTTGAAAATTCCATGCACAAGAGTAATGAAACCATGCATACTATTAAGCAACAATATATATGGAAATCAACAAGCATGAGCATGCAACCATCCATACACAAAATCATGTAAGGAAATAAGAACAACATCATGGGGTAGCCAAACATGCATATCCATACAATTCTATCAACCTACGATCTTAGGGTTCTCTAGACTTTCAAGCATAACATTCAACAATCAAAATCATTAGGCTCATATAAAATCATGCTATGCCACCTAAGAACAATAGTCCGCACCTTGGATTCGATGGAGGCTTGAAACGACCTAGAGATGATGGGATTTCGGGGTAGATCGGCTTTCTAATCCCTAAAGGCGACCACTTGTTTGTAAGAATCCCAAGTAAATCTCCCTCATCACAATGGTTTCAAAGAAAATAGGAATGAAGCTTACCTAGTTGCTCAACGGGCGAAATAGCGGTTGTGGGGTGAGGTTTCTTCTTGGAGAAGAGGTGGGAAGATGCAAGATTGGCTTCCTGGGCCCCACCTCGATCTAGGGTCCACACTCCTCCTTCTTCACTCTCTTCCTCCTCCTTTCTCCTCTTTCTCTTCTCCCTTTTCTCTCTTCTCTCTTTCCCTTTTCTCTTAGGGCAAAATCGTATGGGAGAGGGGTGCCCAAAAGAAACACCTTTTTATAATTCCGTGATTTGGTGCAAATGGCCCAAGGGCTAGGTTTTTACTATACTAGACTTATGAGGGTATTTCTAGGATTAGGGCCCTATCACCCCTCTGCCACCAAATTCGGCGTGTAGGTGCCTTATGGCCCGATTAGGGCCCATGCAAAAATTAAGACGAACGGATGAACGGATATATGATCTGAGAAAGAGTTTCTGACCTTTAAGTGGTCCTGTAGGGCCCATTTTGGTGATTGGAGCATTTCTGATGGCCCTCTGGTCATGAAATTTATAGGATAAGTGGTCCATGGCCCGATGAGGGGCCTTACAAAATTTGGGAACGAACGGATGCGGGGTTTGGTCGTATGGGTCCGATTTAGACAACGGTCATCGTGCCACGACGGGGCCCGCATTTGGTGGGCAGCGTTGAAAAATACATTAAACCTTCACCATAAATTTGGAAGAAATCCAACGGCTGGAAGGCCCGGAGTTTCAGTTTCTTTTGTCGCGATTTTTGCATTGGTGGGCGCGGCGTATTGGCCACATGGTACTTGGTGTCCACCGGGTCCGTTCGTGATGGACCACAAGCCCAAGGAGATCTATGATTTTCTAAAGTTTTAGATTTTTCACGACCCTTCACGGTCATTGTGGCAAAGTGTAAATAGTCATCGCTTAGCGGCCACTAGGCCTTATCACGGTCTCCGTCTAGTCTACTCTAATGGGCTAATCCTAGGTTAATTAACTCATGGTACCCCACCACAAGAGGTTTAACCGAACGGCCCAGAGAATCCTACGTGGACGCCCCAGACACCGTGTCGATCGGACAAGATGTTTCATGATTAATCGAACTTGTGCGGTTTTTTTACTCAGATCACACGTGTATGGGAAAACATTGAGTGCTAATGGTCATTAAGTGATATTAAAAGTTAATTAATTAAAAAAAATCAATGATTTTTGGAACTCCAAAACAGTGAAAATCCGGGGTGTTACATAGCCACATCGCACTAGTTCATGAGAGAGTGATTCATTGCGCACGTGCAAAGTGCAAATTGCGCCACTAGCGCCTCACATGCTCACGCCTTTACACCAAGCGCGTGCGCGTATGTTCTAATGCCCACCAGAACACGCAAATAATAAGGTACTCCACATCCTATACATATACACAAGATTTTTCTTATATCCTTTCCGATATGGAGCTATTCCCAAAAAAAAAAAAAAACCCCATGTTTTAACAAAACTCTCCCATCATTAAATAAATTGATGGGAAAGGGCCATAAATAAATTGATGGGACCCACACATTTTGGATCGTTCATCATACTCAGTTTAGGGTTTTTTCATGCCCTATACTATAATTTAGTATTGGTTGTTGAATGCACCGCGCATGGATTAGAAAACCCAACTATTCGATCTTTGGACTATGTTTAATTGAATATGAATGATAGTTTTACTATATACTCAACCATCTATTAGCACGCCACTAACGAAAGGTCAAGATCATTTAGTCAAAGATGTTTGGCCCATTTGATATCCGCAGTGAGGACCATTAGATAAACAGTTTGGATCACCAAATATTGCTCCCCATGCAACCATTAGTATCAGAACGTAACATTTATACTTTTATGGTTGTTTGGGGAACATCTATTTAATATGCATTTACAATTACCATTGAATACATGTAAATTAGAATTACTAATTATTATTATTATTTTAATAATGACAGGGTGTCCCTTTTTGAAGACAAGGCTATTTTATACGGATGCACGCAATCATTAGCAAACCACGTACATCATTTGTTATCTTGGAATGGGAATTCACTAGAATCCAACAATCTTGAAACCAAAACCACTAAGGGAGTGTTTGGACAGACGAATTGAAAGGGATTGAAAGGAATAGAAGGGTAAAATCCCGGGATATGCTAAACGTGCCAAACAGAGTTGGTGAACTTGTCCCGAGATATAGCAAACCCATGGATCTTAAACCAATCCACTGACATTGCCATCATTACCTTAAAATTGATCCCATCCCTCCCAATCCCATTCAATCGGGCCCGGGGCATGTTTGGACGGACGGATTGGAAGGGATTGGAAGGTAAAATCTCGGGATATACCAAACATGCCAAACAGACCAGATGAACTTGTCCCGGGATATATCAAACCTAGTGGATCTTAAACCAATCCACTGACATCACCATCATTACCTTAAAATTAATCCCATCCCTCGTAATCTCGTTCAATCCGGCTTGCCAAACAGGCCCTAAGAGCCTTTTTGGAATGTAGTATTAAGTGTTATGTAATTGCATTTGATCCAATATAAATTTCATTTAATGTTTCAAAATAATGGGAATGATTGAATTAATTCAAGTATCATTTCATCCCGTTGGGAAATATTCTGAGCTGTTTGGTCGATTTCAAAATCCATTACATTTGTAGCCCCCATGTCAATGCATATGCTTTATTCACATCTTCCATTCATATACACTCTTTATATGTGATAATGTAGGATTGAACGGTCAAAATACTATCGTATTTTCATATATATAAATATTACACAATAATAATATTAATTTCATACTTTATGCAATTCCATACCAATTAATCTAACAATTTCAGCTAGCCCTAAATTGTATTCGGTAACCTATGATCGGAAGAGAGTACCAGAAATGAGTTTCTCGTGGAGAAGTAATGGTCCTTATCTGACTTGAAAAGAAATCAAATAGTTTTACTGTAAATTTCAAAAAAGTGGCTTTTGGGTATTTGATATGATTTGATTTCAATAGTATCAAACATACCACTCTCAGGCGCACCAAATACATCTGATTCACGCCTTTAAACCATCTTTAATAGGTTTGCTGCGATGCATCCAGACAATGAGATATGTTATAACATTAACGTTGATCGGAGTCATTTTCATTGATCTAAAACGTCTATATGATCGGCCTCACCATGAATTATCTAAAGGATGAGTATACAATCCATATTCAAAGGAAGATAGTCTGCTGATCAAAGGGTTACAATATTCCACTTAATGGTTTCTTTTCTTTTCTTGCTTACCCCATCAAAGGTGGGGCCCATCGTGTAGACGGTTTGGATCACTGATAGATGACCCCAGATCCATAGGCTAAAAGTCCCCACCTATCCCATAGCAACATGTCCGCATGTATTCTAGCAAACCTCTCCCCTTAATCACGGATTTAGTGATTTTTACAGTGGGATAAGCCCATGGTTTTCCCTTATTTTGATCTTGATATGGGTTTGCTAAATTGCTAGGCTCACACGCACATCTAAACACTGCTACAGGAGACAACCTGGCATGTGTGTGTCAAATCCGAGCCGTACATTAGGTGGGGCCCACCTTTAGCTATCTGGTGACCAAAAATAGGGCCTGTCAACTATCAAGTAGACCACACATGAACTAAAAGATGGCCACACGCCTAGGAAAACTTGTATTTTCACTCAAGTGTGGCCCACTTGATGCTTTTCCCACTTAAGTTTTTTACCAGATGATCCATACGGCATGTCCCACCTGACCCACCACTCAGATCTTCATGTAGGCATGCCAGTTTGGCACGTGTGACCGTGAGTATGGTTGATACAAGCATGCTCTTTTCAAGTTTTGATTCCCTGCCCATCTATCCCGGGGCACACGTGCCAACAGAGACCACGCGTGTGAGATCTGATCTTTCCATATGGTTAGAGATAATGCTTAGGTCTTCAGCTTAAAAAAACAGGCAATTTCAGGTGGGCCACACCAAGTGATTAATACATTAAAAGTTGCTACTTTTCATGCGAGGAGATGTAAACAGCGTGCGCCCACAGAAGCAAAGATCCGATCCTGCACACGTGTTTCATAAGGACAGACACGTGTGCCACAACGGTCAATTAATGGATATGTACATCACGTGTATGTTTCTCATCGTTAAAAACGCGGTCACAGACAACATTGACTAGGGCTGTCAACGGGTCGGGTCACACATACTCGGGCTAACCGGTTCCGAATCTTCCGATGTTGCTGGTCCGGATTCGGGTCCCATCGGATTTGGGTACGCATAGGGCCATTGGATCTAGGTTTTGAGTTGAGCATGGGGCAAATAAAAAGCATTTGCAAAGATGGGCCTACTCAATGGACGGATTAGATGACACACGTGTGCCACTTTGACATGTTCAAGGTGTGCAAATGGTATATGTTGCATGTGACTAGCTTATATAACTTCTTTAATTTTCAATAATTAATATATTAAATATATATAATTTTACTATTAAAACTATAGTTTAGAAACTTGAAAACCCACGTAGGCTCGACTCAAAAACTCGAACCGCTCATTGTCTATCTCCACTCGATACCTTGTTGGGTCAGGTTGACATGAAGACTTGGACCGAGTATTTACTAGATTCCACTTAAACTAAATAATAATATTTATAAATATGTATGATATAGAAATAAATATAAAAGTATGCATGCCAAGAATCTTGTTGAGTTAACCGAGTCAACTTGGTGAGTCATGTTAAGTCAAAGCCAAGTCAGGCTTAAAACTGAGTTTTATGGTGACTCGACTCGACATGGATTGGGCTATATCTAGAGATGTACACGAACCAAGCTAGCTTGGTTAGCTCGACTCGACTCAAAAAAGCTTGATTCAACTTGGTTCGAAGCTGAGCTCGAGCTGATTTTTTGAGCTCAAAAATGAGTTTGAGCCAAGTTCGAGATGGCCCTAGCTCGAATCAAACTCTGATTAAACCAGTTCGGTAACTCGGTTACTTTGATATTGATGTTGCTCACTAAGTGTTTAATGAAATGACTCAAAGAAGTGTGGTTGGTGGCAAGGAAGGTATGTATATGAGACCAATACCCTTTTTTTCTTGATTTGTATATTGTTTAGAAGGTGTTTGATAAAATACCTGTCAAATCGTTGCTGCTATCTCAAATACAGTGAGATTTTGAAGGTGCAGTCCAAGTATTTGTGAAAATGTTGCAATGACGAATTCGGATCGATTTTGGCTCAAACTAGCTCGAGCCGCTAAATGAACTGAGTCGAGCTGGCCAGTCAGGCTCGAGGACCGAGCCGAGCCAAGTTCGAGCTAAGGTCAGAGAGTGGCCAAGTCGAGTTGAGTTGAGGCCAGCTCGACTCGGTTCACATAGATGTACACCCCTAGCTATATCTAACCTAACCTGACCTAATTGGGTCCATGACATAACTCAAATCCTTTTAAACCAGATTTTTATCAAGGTCTAAAAGATGAGACAAGAACATTGCTTGATTTCTTAATAGGTCTAATAAATGAGACATAGACATATTAAAATTAGGTTGGATCCATCAAATACGATGGATCTATTACTAATTAATAGCCCTAGCATCAAATTGACTCGAAACTTCGCTAAGTCAACCGACTTGGTGAGTTTGCAAGTCAAGTCCCTCTAAAACTCATAATTTGACTCGATCATGAATTGGAAGACCCGTTGAGTCGGCTCAGCCACTCGATTAACTTGACACTGTTGCGAGTGACTCAAATTAAGATGAATTAACCTTTGAACCTCAAGGTGGGAGAGATGCACTTAACAAGTGGGCCAACTAGTCATTTGATGATAATTTTCTATTTTTATTATTTATATGATTCTAACTTTCAATGTATGTTACCTTTTTAATATTTTAATTTATAATTATTAAATATCAAGTCCAGATCAATTCAACTCTTCGCATTAATCCAACCATGAACATTGAGTTGAATTGAATTTTTGGGTTTTGGAATTTTGATCACAACTCATCTAACCATCCGTTTGACTACTTGTATCAAACTAGATTGGATAAGCCAAGTGCAAGTTGACTCAGAGTCTGGTCATTTGGTGCAGCCTATTGATGGGGCCATATGCGCATATCGGGTTAGATAGGGTTCAACCCAAGCTTGACCCATTTGCTTCAATGGTGAGATGTTCCAACCCGACTCTAGCCTACTACCCATTTAGTGGACCCAAACCCATTTCAGAAGCGGGTAGGGTCTGGAGACCCGCGGACGGACCCGATCCATTGCCACGCCCTATTTTCCATTCAAAAATCTATCTTTCCTTTTCATAATGGAATTGAGGACTTATTTGTCATTTTAAGAAAGATGAGGGCATGTAAAACGTTTTTCTATCCTTTGGGGGGAAGTAGTGAAACCAGCGATCTTTTCGGCGTGCGGGAATTCAACTCGACCGTCAGACTGGAATTCCACGTGTTCTTGGATTGGTGGACGTAGATTTCCTGCCAAAGAAGTGATGCTAGGTGGGGCCACCATGATGTTTGTGAGAAATTCACGTTTTCCATCTGTTTTTTCGGTTCATTTTAGGAAGGAAGACCAAAATCAGGTGGATATATACAAGGGGAAATAGTAAGGATTTAGTGACCATTGTTGAAAATTGAAAATTTCCTTTAGGTACAAAAGTTTCATATCAGGTTTTTTTTTTTTTGGTAGGTTTTCACTTCACCCCAATAGGAATGACCTTATAAATGGTTTGGATGGAATATAAATATCAAGGTAGAGCTCCATATGTAGGAAACTCTTCACTAGTTTTCCCTTTTGTATGTTGTATGGTTGCCTTGAGTTTTGGATCCAACTGGTTTTTTTGATCATTTTACCATAGGAGCCTTAAATTGAAGCATATCCAAACGTCTAGTAGACTATACCTCAAGAAATAGTGCGGATAATGATTGCCATGGTTGAAACATTCCTAGGGCCCATAGAGAAGTTTAGTTGCCATCCAGCCTCTTTATATGGTTATGTAGGCATGGATGAAGGGAAAACACAAAGGAATCACAAGCGCACAATTTTTACATGAAAATAACTTATAGAAAATAATCATGGCACAAAGCGACATCAAATTATTATAAAATCAGAAATTACAAGAGATGGAATCACTTAAAGTGCTCGAAAAACCCTTGCTTTTTTACTTCCCCAAACATCAAAATTGATAACTCATGATCAGAGTATCCCTAATCCCGTTTACACTCATATATATAGTGTCACACTTGGAATAGGAAACAATCTATACACTTACGCGGTTCCACGCGCGCCGTCGATCGATTGACCTAACAATTCGATCACCATTAATTGATCAAGCAGATCGATCAAGTACCCATGTTCAATTAATCGAACATACTTAATATAGCTCAAAGAGTTTACATATATTTTTGAATTTCTGTCAGTCGATCGATCAACCTAACAATTCTATCATTTGAGGATGTCTAAAATTGTCCGAAAATCAATTTGCATAATTCGAAGCTGGCTTGATTAATCAACCCGAATGGTCGATTGATCAAACTCATGTTTCACATACAAATTTAACACATCTCATAACACATACATGCTAGTGACCCCTCCAATACCCAGATCTAGGCACTCGTCAATGTCATGGACCCTACCATGATGGATGTGATTTATTCACTTCGTCCACACATTTTACTAGCTCATTTTAAGGCTTCAACCCAAAAATTATGTAGATCTGAATCTTAGGTGGGCCACACCATGAGTTACTCAATATTCAATCTGCATGACTTTTTTTTATGAGGATGTTGTAGGATTTGATTGGGCCTAGTATATCTGTCATTAATGGGCTGTGGTTGACTTGGAACCGACAATAATCCCTCTATAGTACTGAGATCTTGCTGCTGGTTGGGGTTGTGGGCCCTACCATGATGTTTGTGTTTTATTCACACCGTTCACACATTTAACCAGCTAATTTTATGTCATTAGCTTTAAAATGAGGTATATCTAAATCTTAGGTGGACCACATTAATGGTGATTGAATGCCCAACATTAAAAAACTTCCCGGGGCACACTGACCTGAATGGTGAGAAAACACAAATACATCTTGATCCCTAACTTTGTGGCCCCAGGTAGTTTTTAACCATGGGCATAACCACCCTTTCTTGTGGTGTGGTTCACTTGAGATTTTGATACGCGCGAAGAGAGCTAGTAAAATGGATGGACGGCGTGTATAAAACACATGCATTACGGCAGTGCCCACGGTGCTTTTCCAGCACCAACCAGTACTGACCTGGGTACTGAATCCAACAGTGACTCTCTTGTACGGAGGGAAAAGCTCTCAGGGCCCCACCATGATGTATGGATTTTATCCATTCCTTTCATCCATTTTTACAGTCATTTTACAGCTTAATCATAAAAATTAGAGGGATATAAATCTCAGGTGGACCACACCACAGGAAAACAATAGTAATTGGATATCTACCATTAAAATCCTTTTAAGGCCCAATTTAGTGTTTATTTGACATCTAATCCGTTGATTAGGTTATACAGACCCAGATGAAGGAAAAAAAATAAATATCAGCTTGATCCAAAACTTTTATGGCCCCCAAAAACTTTTTAATGGTCTACGTTCATTCAGCACTTTTTCCGGTAATGTGGTCCACTTGATATTGGGATATACCTTATTTTTGGTCTAATATCATAAAATTATCTAGAAAAATAGATAGACATCATGGATGAAACAAATATATCATTGTGGGGTCCACAGGGCACCGACCTTCAGCCAGTGGCTGGTGGCAGGGGGAATAGCCAATCCGTTTCCACCTAATCTCCTCCCTTGTTTGACTACGACTCCAATCGGCTCGAGCCGACTTGTACGTCTCTACGCGGTGAACTTTTTCCGCTCATTTGACTTTCCGATTCCGTGAGTTGAGCGTCGACAATACGGTCAAAGTGATATGACCGAAATGCCCCTAAACAATTCTGGAAAGCATCTGCCGTCGTATGTTCCTTCATCTATACAATCCTAATTGGTCCATTGTACAGATATCCAGACCATCCACGTTGTGTGTCCCACCTTAGATAAAGCATATCTCTGAAATTATACTGATCAAGAAATCCTGAGTGTTCATTTAGTAGCTGTTACGTGGATGTTTAAAATAAAAATATTCATTGGTCCAAATTCTAAGGGAAAAATCTGACGGTTGGTATCGTTCTCTCAGCATAATATTCGGCTATGATTGTTCTACATTCGGATCAATAATTTGGATGGCCTGGATTGTAGAAAAGTTTCCATCACTGGACGTTGCACGTGTACGCATGTGAATAAGGCTGTTACACGCATTGGATGGATGGTCAGCCCGGTTCTGGGATACCTCTGTGGGCCCCATCTCATGAATGGTCTGGATCTTGCAAACATTCGGTCAATCTCTCTAGCGTGTACCACATAAATTCATAGTGTTGCACCGGATTTTGACAAAATGGTCCGGTGTGAAACATGAACTCGAAGAATCATCTGGACTGTGATGTAAGGAATCTCATACTAGTAGTTTGACATTTGAACGATGTGACCGTCCATCTGGTAGGTCCCACCTTGGATCTCCATGGTCCAAAGTCAATTTGTATACGTCTTTGAGTTTTGACCTGAAAGTGGTCAGTTCAGATCATCCAATCAGAGTCATTCTATTTTCTTTTGCATTTTGGACCATCTATACTGAGGCAACAGCCAGATGAACGGTTAAGATAGTTGATTGAACACATTTTAACTCTGTTATCGTTTAACCTGTTTTGTATGAATATGGACGGTCATGCACTCATGCTCATTTGGTGATCCAAACCATTGATCCGATTTATGGCCCTACTGTGAAATGATCAAACGGTTAGGATCTTTCAATTCATTAAAATTTTTGAGTCATTCCCCCATCCAAATGTCGACCCATATGCACAGATCCTGTGCATCAGCACTGTGTACGTTTCCGGTTAAGTAGACCTTATATTTCTCTTCATAACCTACACGAAATTGCTAGAGATCTAAGCCGTCCATCAAGTGTAGTCAACTACGTAGTTGTCTCCACCAATCAAGTCAGTCCAAATGTCAGAAACTTATCAACGGCTTAGAAAAACTTGGCCAAGTGTTTCTTAGCCATCCACTAGTTGCTTAAACTTGTAGTTCGCCAGATCACTCGACTGACCCGACTTTCGTACATCAGCATCTACACGGTGGGACCCACCTGATGGATGGCTAGATTCACTTACACGTGCCGCAAATGTGGCAGCGTAGATGGGCTGCCTGACACTCGTGTAGACCTTGCAAACCCCTTCAAAGATTGAGAAAGTGCAGGTTTTCAACTCCCATTTGGACACGTTAGTTGTCTGACAATAACGGTTTCTCAGGATTGAATTTTGACCGTCAATGAAAAAATGTCTTGAAACCCAGCCATGTGTTCCTTCCATGGACTTCTGGCTCAGATATACCAAATTTTCATACGTTTGTGAGATCCTAGCCGTTGATAAAGATTGCCACAGATTATAGATGACTCACCAACGTATATGTGTTCAACCAGATGGGTGGATGAGCCTGATTCTTGTCTCAGGCCATGTAAACAGAGTGGCCCACCTGATGAACGGATTGGATGACGTGTGTGCCGCATCAGTGCATATGCAAAGCCCTTGGAAAGTGGACCCGAATTTCTCTTGGTCTAGGGAGGAGATATTAGTTAGGCCAGACAAACAAGGCAGCTGTGGTTCCCTCGTTGGACTGCCTACCTATAAAGAATCATCTTGAAACCGACACGTGGCGAGAAACCATTGGTTTCCATCGGAGAAGAACAAAATCTGCGGTGGTAAGGTAGGGTACATTGACTTTTGGAGCACCGCAGGACCAGCAATTAAATATGACGTAGTTGCTTAATCTCAGCCGTTGAAATGTTTCAACATTATTTTATGAGGCCTTTTGTCTCTTAGGAAGTAACAAGGAGGCTTCTTTGGGAGGTTTTACTTTGACAGAAATAATGAAGCCCATATTTTGGGATGGTCCCGCAGACTACCAAACTGGTCGGAGATGATGGGCAACGTCCACCGTAGATGCGGCGCATGTATAGGGAAATCAGAATTGTGGGTATGGTGAGTGACCATGGAGACGGACCATAGCATAAAAAGTCATCTTGATTCGATGATCCCAGCCGTCTGATTGGTGTGATTTTCACCCGCTGATTATGGACCATTGGTTTTCTGTCATTCATGTTCTGATCGATGATCTAGAGGCTACGATAGTCCAAATGCATGGTGGCCCACCAGATCAAGGGATGGATAACCCTCCCAATCCTCCAGCTAATCTGTAATACAGGTAATGATGCAGACACCGTTTGCCTGAAATTTCATGAAGGGGTCATTTTGAATGTTGCGAATAAGGAAACAGCGTGCGTCGCTACGCATTGGAGCTCACATGATGAGATAGTCCAGAAATTTGAACGGTCCATATTATCTTTACCACAATAAAGAAGCTATTATTCCATAATCACGTTTCATTGACGATCCTATCATTTGAATTTTATAGTTGAATTGTAGCCGTTGAAAATTCTATTTTTGTTGATTTGAACGATCAATAGATAGCGATGGTAAAAAAATCATACGTTCATGGTAACTTCCATACCGTGGACTTTCGACTCGGATTCGGTAGCGACCCCTCCGGTGCCATGTCGTTGCTGAAAACTTCTTTAGACCCTACCATGATGTATGTATTTCATCATCTCCATCCATTTTGCAAGATGATCTTAGGCATAAGCCCAAAAATGAAGTAGATCCAAATCTCATGTGGACAACACCACAGGAAACAGTGGTGATTAAAAGCCTACCATTAAAAACTTTACGGGCCCACAAAAGTTTTGGATCAAGTTGGTATTTGGGTGTTCCCTTCATCCAGGTCTATATGACCTAATCTACAGGTTGGATGGCCAATAATTAGTACAATGAGCCCCACGTAGTTTTTAATGGTCCGCGTTAGATCATTGCTGTTTTTTATAAAGCTGAAAGTTGGGCAGGTTCAACCCGACCAACGGTTGGTCAACCGACATTGGGTCGGGTTTGGTCTTGAACTTGGGCTATACAAACACCAACTGATAAAACTTAGAACTTGAATCCATTTGATATATAAGTTACTAATAAATTATAATTGTGTGTGGATCATATGTGTTGAAGGCACTGGAAATTCCAATGCTGTCAAGTCTCATTGGTCCATGTAACGCCCCGGAAAATCGGGGGGTCGCGCATACGCTCGACTCCCGAGTCTCCGAGTGTCACTTATCATCAATTTTATGGTTTTATAACTTATCAAGTTTAAATGCGCAGCATGGAATTAATTGAAACATGAGGCACATCCACAACTAGTCTACTGAACTGAAAGAAAACAATATATATAGGTTCAAAAGAATATAAAAGGGCCGCACAAGGCAAAGCCCAACAAAATCGTATAGAAAATCATATGCCCATAAGAATGGTACGCTGAGCCCACGACTCAACGCTCTAGAATCCAGTCTCCTAAGCCGATGGAGAGTCGCCCATCAGCTGTAAGTAGGAGAGTCCGTCCTCCTTGTCCAAGCTCGCCTTGCCAGGCTCCTCATGTCCTGAGTCACCTGCATCTATAAATGGGTCTGGTTGGTGTTTTAAAACACCGTCCCAGAGTGGGAGTGAGTGATCAACTCAAGCAGAACTATTAGTCTCAAGTTACAACAGATCAATTAAATTATGAATTTAATGAAAAACAAACATTCATAAATACCTAACTAATCTTGTTAATGTATATGCATGATAGATGATATGATGTATGCCTTCGCCACAACACTCCCTCGAGCGACTCCGCCTGGATCGCAGATGTCAACACTCCCTCAAAGCGTCCTCGACTTCCGAGAAATCGCCACCCTAACTAATGTATGCGGATAATGTTAACCAAGTTCTTAGTTAAGTCCATTCATCCAGCAGTTTGGGAATCACGAGCACACCCCACGTATCAATGCCCTAAACGGGTTGCGAGGCCAAGACCCCAATACGTGAGGCGAGACCTCGCGGTCCGTGATCCCGCTCGGTGCCCTCATCCCCGACTTCAAGCACATGAGGAGTGCCGAGAGAAAGGGATCGCCATGTCACTACGGGAGGCGCGGCACCCCAACAGTAGGGGTCGACAACTTCTGGACACGGTGTCCCATTCCACCATGTCCGGCTCACGAGGCAAAGGGACCGTAAATCAAATAGTTATCGAGGGGCTACAACGGTTGTAGGGTGTTCCAGTGTCCATTACATGTGTGAGCAAACATAGTTAACAATCAGAATTTGTCAGTAAGTAGATTAAACCACACGAGTCAGGCGAGCACGAGACGGACGACATCGGGTACTAGACCCATGCAACAAATCCGCCGCCCATACGCACTCGTCCAACTTGCGTGTTTAGTCTTAGGGGAGTCCAACCAGAGGGACTACCGCCTAACCTCGTGTTCCTGACCAATCCAAGGATCCGAAGATAATTCATAGCATGCCATCATCAAGGTTATCAACTAACATACAAGATCATGTTGCATAAATCCTACCATACAATTCAATGTCCCTAACAAGCATAATACATTAATACAAACAAAGTGCATGTGAGAAGTGTGGGTTAGCGAGGAAACGAACCGATTCCTACGCCTCTTAAACTTAAAATGTGCCAAGGCAAGCATCATACAAGACATGAACAACAACATATGAGGCAAATTAAGCAACACATAGGCATATGATCATCTACTATATCACCAAGCATGTGAGGGGCACAAATGCGAACATAAGAAAAAAAGTCAACAAACATGCGATTCCACACATCACCAAATGATACCCAAATCCTAGGGTCTCTCTAGATTTCACAAACACTTCACTCAAGCAAGCAAAATCATTAAACACATGATAAAATCGGTGCTAGGCCACCTAAGATTAATAGTCCGCACCTATGGATTGTTGGAGACTTGAAAATGACCTAGAGATGCCGAACCCGGTGGCTTGATCGTAGGAACCCCAAAGCAACATTTATATGTTAGAATCCTAAATAAATCCCTCCTCATCACAAGGGTTTCAACGAAAATGGGTGGTGGATCTTACCTAGATGATCAACGGAGTGAAAAGGGCGGTTGTAGATGAGGAATCCTCCTTTGAGAAGATGTGGAGTTGTGGGGTTTGATTTCCTTGGGCCCACCTTGCTTCTTCTTTCTTCACTCTCCTTCCTCTCTCCTTCCTTTCTTCTTTCTCCCTTTCTCTCTTCTCTTCCCTAGGGCAAATTCGTATGGGAGAGGAGTGCCCAAAAGAAACCCCTTTTTATAATTCCAGATTTGGTGCAAATGGCCCCAAGCTTCCATAATTTTCTAAAATAGACTTATGGGACTCCCTATTGGTGTTGGGGTGGCCCTAACACCCCTCTGGCCACCAAATTCGGCGTGTAGGTGCCTTATGGCCCGATTAGGGCCCATGTAAAAATTGAGGACGAACGGATGAGCGGATATATGATCTGAGCAAGCATTTCCGACCTTTAAGTGGCCCTTTGGGGGCCATTTTGATTGATGGGGCATTTCTGGTGGCCCTCTTGCCATGAAATTTATAGAGTTAGTGCTTCATGGCCCGATGAAGGGCCTTGCAAAATTTGGGAACAAACGGATGCGGGGTTTGGTCGTACGGGTCCGATTTACGATCAACGGTCACCGTGCCACGATCGGGCCCCGAGATTTGGTGGACGGGCGTAGAAAAATACATCAAACCTTGACCAAATTTGAAGAAATCCGACTACTGAACGCCTGAGTCTCGCTTTTATCGGACGTGACGATTTTAATGGCATTGATGGCAAATGGTACTTCTCAGTGTCCACTGGGTCCACAAATCCGCGATAGACCACAAGCCCAGTGAGATCTATGATTTTCTAAAGTTTTAGATTTTTCTCGACCCTTTTCGTCATTGTCAAGTGGCTCCACACGGCACGTCATTATGTAACCAAGCCATCTGCTTGGCGACCGCACTTGTCCCATCATAACTAGACTGTCCACCCAAGATAAACTAACATTGAATGCTAATGGTCGTTAAGTGATATTATAAGTTAATAATTAAAAAAAATAAATAAATAAATTTCAAGGATTTTTGGAAATCCAAAACAGTGAAAATCCGGGATGTTACAATCTACCCCCCTTAAAAATAATTTCGTTCCCGAAATTGCCTAAGGGTAGTAAGTAAAGGTTTTATTACTTCATTTGCCTAGGTTTTGTTGAATTCAAGTTCATATGCATGGTAAGGTGTGTACTATCTATACTAGTTTGGCTCATTCTAGTATACTCCCCTTAAAAGTTTTTGCCTTTGAGGTTTGAAAACAAATGTCAAAATCATTATTATCGTATTAAGAGGTTGTTGGTAAAGTTGACCTAATAGTGGTATATTTTACCCTTTTACGATCGGGCTATTACGGAAAGACAGTTGTGGTAGGCTTGATCCCATACGTCGATCCTCTCGCCTGACCAGGGTAGAAAGATTGTTGTATCCCTTCTTAGTCCTGGTAGATCATGGTCTTCTGCTCGGTCAAAGTAGTGAGTCCGTTGGTGTTCACCCAGGATTAAGAATTGGGTCAAGCCGCAAATACATCGCAAGTGTATGGTCCCGTGATTCCGTAGTCCGATCCATCTTAACATTTGGAAGACATCAAAATTCTTTAACAGTTCAAGCTTCACATTCATAATATTTTGGGTGGTGAGTTTCATGATGCCTATGATCAAACGACTGTCCTAGAGGGGTTTACATGACCTTAAGGTTCCTCTTGACATTACCATTTTGATCCTATAGTTAGTGAGTTATGAGTAAATCACGTTTTGGTTTCATAAATTTTAACAGGAAAGAAAGAATCGAAAGTTTTAAGGTATTCCGGTGGTTTAGAGTGCTAATAACATTAAGATGGACGCAGTAAGGCAATCATACATACAAGCATTTATAAGGTGACAAGAAAATTTAAAAACAATCTATACATTCATATTAAATTCAAAGTGCCATTAGTATGGCTAGTTACATCATACAACATGGATTACATAGTTCTCTAGACATTCCAACATAAGAAAAAAATAACTTAGTCAAGCAAACGTCCTAACTATCCTTCAATACAAGCAGGTAGAACTAATCGACTCAAAGCAAACTACTAATTATCTAGGAAAAGTTATGCTACTACTCTTCTGGATCGGGCAAAGATGGGGTACTTCTTTCCCATGAGGGAAAGAAAATCACCTAATGGTGAAGAAAAAGATGGAGAAAAGTTCATAGAGATGGTTTTGAGAATAACTTGAGTTTGGGCTAGGAATGGGCTTTGGGAATGTAGTTGAGAATGGAATTTGAGATGGTGTTGAGGATGAACTTGGTGGATGCTAGGAGTGAAAGAGGGATTGGAATGGGGTTTGGTGAAAGTAGAAGGAGGTGGGTTTTGTGAATGGGCCTTGAGAATGGGTATAGGAGTGGATTTTGGAAATGATGGGTTGAAAAATGAAATGTGAGAGTGGTTTTCAGATGGACTTGTTGGAATGGGTAGTTGGAAGGAATTTGGAGATGGGTTTAAGAAAATGGGTTTGGTTGGATTTGGAGGTGAGGAGAGATGCGCTTTTTCTCTAAGGATTTGGAAGAATAGAGATGGTGAAGTGAGAGTGAAAGATTGGATGGGTTTTAAGAAAATGGATTTGAGGAATGGGAGTTGGGAAATGTTTAGAAATGAGTTGGGAAATGAGATTTGAGATTGAATTTAGTGTAGGTGATTTGAAGAGGGTTTAGGGAAAATATGTTGGGTTGGGTTAAGCATGAGAAGAGGAAATGAGGGTTTAGAGTGAAGGAGTAAAGGGAATGGGGCTCAAGTGAATGGGTTTTGAGGATTGCAAGATGGAATGTTGAGAGGGTTGAGGAAGATGTGGGTTAAGTATGAAGAAGAAGAGATGGGTTTTGGAGAAGAAGAAGAGAAGTGGTGGAAGTGGGATGCTTCTGTATGGTTTCCTTGAAAATGGATTGAAGCTTGGAGAGGGAGAGGTTTCTCCCTTAGGGTGTGGGAGTAGTAGAGAGTGTTGTGGGGTAAGAAATTGGTATTAGTGTCCTCAAGTTGCAAGAGAGGGAGTCCCCCACTCATGTGTACATTGAAAGGGAGGAGGGGACCCATCTTGTAACGTTTCTTATGCTTTTAGTAACTATATTATTTTTAAAATTTTTTTTTTATAATGATTTACCATCAAGTTTTAAGTTATTCCACCAAATTTCATATCATTTGGAGTTGTAAATAAATTATAAAAATTCTAGAAGTAAACACCGTCTTAAATTAATGATTTTTGGACAGTTGTCAATTCATTCCAAACGTAACTATATTATAATTTTTATTTTATTTTTATTTTATTTTTATTTTAAACTAGACTTGTTAAGCTTCAATCTGTCTTTTGAATCACTTAAATCGGAATTATAACGAAGGAGATATGAGTTTTTGAAGTTGGGCTGAAAAATGTAGAAAACGGGCCGCCCGACCCGCTGTGGCCCGCCCGGCCCACTGTCCGGCGTAGGCACGCCGGCCCTCTGGCCGACCGGCGTAGGCAACGCCACTCCAGGCGTGGGCACGCCAGCCACCCTGGTTTGGCTTCCTTATTTTATGATTTCCCGAGCGCCTGTAAGGCTCCCGGAAAAGTACCATATATGAATTTGGGGTAGGAGAAGCTGATCTACGCAATGAGCCTACTAGTTTTACAAGATTCCCATAAGTTAGTGTCCAAAACCAGGTATTATTCCAATTTCACTATTTTCCGGTAAATTTTCATTCACTCACAACTCTTTATCCCCAAATGGGTCTAATCTATCAAATTTGGCCTGATATTCACTCATTTGGTCTAGGACAATGCCTTTGACTGTCTAATCCTTCAGTTTCGGTTCTACATTTTCTCTATTTCCGATAAAATTTCATTCGTCCCTACTTAATTGTCCCCGAATGGGTTTGAACTATCATGTTCAGCCCGGTATTAGTTCATTTGGACTTGGGTGATGATTTCGACCATCAACTTTTCGATTTTTAGCTCGATCCTAACAATGTACTGGGGAAATTAAAGAACGGAGTGATGATAGGTGAAGGTTTTAAGGAGATAGGTTGAAAAGAGGAATTTAGACTTAGGCTTGTTTGGCTAGTGGCATTAAACTGTACCAAATGGGATTTCAATACTAATCCCAACTCAAAATTGAAAATGGCGTGTCTGGAATGAGTGGGGGATGTGGTTCAAAATTAATTTCCTAGGCTTGTTAGAGGAGTCTTGTGTTGGGAGGTGTAATGCGAGATTCCCAAATCCCTTGACGAAGAATTTCTAAGTATAATTTGGAAGGAAACCCGGGATTCACCCTTAATTGAATACATGTCAACAGGGCATCATGGAACATGGGATGCTCCCATCCCAGTGACAATACCTTACCCACATTTATCGCTACTCTAAAATTTATTTCACCCTAATCCCACCTATTTCAGTTGGCCCACAAAGTCCCTTAGGGATTAGGTGGACTGAATAGTTAAATTTCCTACTTAGTTGAATTGAGTATTACCGTCAAGTTCCCAAATTCTTGTCCGAGGACGGGCCGAGGCACTGTAGGACTCTCGAATCCCTCTCTAGCGTCACTATTACTCTCACTACCCAACTCTAACACTCGAAAGTCTCACCTTCCATTTAAGAGTGTCAACTTAGAATGGGGTGGTTCCTAGCATTTTCGTGTTTTCCATTGCGTTTCCTATCAAGTCAGCGGACGCGTCAGTGAGTTCATGACCCATGGCCCAAGGGATTCTAAACTATTGCTCTGATACCATCTGTAACGCCCCGGAAAATCGGGGGGTCGCGCATACGCTCGACTCCCGAGTCTCCGAGTGTCACTTATCATCAATTTTATGGTTTTATGACTTATCAAGTTTAAATGCGCAGCATGGAATTAATTGAAACATGAGGCACATCCACAACTAGTCTATGAATCGAAAGAAAACAATATATATAGGTTCAAAAGAATATAAAGGGGCCGCACAAGGCAAAGCCCAACAAAATCGTAAAGAAAATCATATGCCCATAAGAATGGTACGCCGAGCCCACGATTCAACGCTCTGGAATCCAAGCCTCTCTAAGCCGATGGAGAGTCGCCCATCACCGCAGGAGAGTCCGTCATCCTTGTCCAAGCTCGCCGCTGTGCTCCTCATGTCCCGAGTCACTGCATCTATGAATGGGTCCGTTGGTGTTTTAAAACACCGTCCCGAGTGGGAGTGAGTGATCAACTCAAGTGAACTATTAGTCTCAAGTTACAACAGCATCAATTAAATTATGAATTTAATGAAAAACAAACATTCATAAATACCTAACTAATCTTGTTAATGTATATGCATGATAGATGATATGATGTATGCCCTCGCCACAACACTCCCTCGAGCGACTCCGTCTAACGATCCCGTATGTCAACACTCCCTCAAAGCGACCTCGACTTCCGAGTCGCCACCCTAACTAATGTATGCAGTGATAATATTAACCAAGTTCTTAGTTAAGTCCATTCATCCAAGAGTTTGGGAATCTGGTACACCCCACGTATCAATGCCCTAAACGGGTTGCGAGGCCAAGACCCCCCAATGCGTGAGGCCGAGACCTCGCAGTCCGTGATCCCGTCGGGTTCCTTATCCATGACTTCAAGCACATGAGGAGTGCCGAGAGAAAGGGATCGCTCGCGGTCACTACGGGGAGGCGCGGACCCCAACAGAGGGCCGACAAAATCGGACACGGTGTCCCATTCCACCATGCCCGCTCACGAGGCGGTGGACCGAAAATCAAATGGTTATCGAGAGGCTACAACGGTTGTAGGGTGTTCCATGTTCCATTACATGTGTGAGCAAACATAGTTAACAATCAGAATTTGTCAGTAAGTAGACTAAACCACACGAGTCAGGCGAGCACGAGACGGACGACATCGGGTACTAGACCCATGCAGTCAAACTGCTGCCGCCCATACGCACTCGTCCAACTTGCGTGTTTAGTCTTAGGGGAGTCCAACCAGAGGGACTACCGCCTAACCTCGTGTTCCTGACCAATCCAAGGATCCGAAGATAATTCATAGCATGCCATCATCAAGGTTATCAACTAACATACAAGATCATGTTGCATAAATCCTACCATACAATTCAATGTCCCTAACAAGCATAATACATTAATACAAACAAAGTGCATGTGAGAAGTGTGGGTTAGCGAGGAAACGAACCGATTCCTACGCCTCTTAAACTTAAAATGTGCCAAGGCAAGCATCATACAAGACATGAACAACAACATATGAGGCAAATTAAGCAACACATAGGCATATGATCATCTACTATATCACCAAGCATGTGAGGGGCACAAATGCGAACATAAGAAAAAAACCAACAAACATGCGATTCCACACATCACCAAATGATACCCAAATCCTAGGGTCTCTCTAGATTTCACAAACACTTCACTCAAGCAAGCAAAATCATTAAACACATGATAAAATCGGTGCTAGGCTACCTAAGATTAATAGTCCGCACCTATGGATTGTTGGAGACTTGAAAAACGACCTAGAGATGCCGAACCCGGTGCCGATCGGCTTAACCCCTAAAGCAACATTTATATGTTAGAATCCTAAATAAATCCCTCCTCATCACAAGGGTTTCAACGAAAATGGGTGGTGGATCTTACTAGATGATCAACGGAGTGAAAAGGGCTGGTGTAGATGAGGAATCCTCCTTTGAGAAGATGTAGGGAGTTGTGGGGTTTGATTTCCTTGGGCCCACCTTGCTTCTTCTTTCTTCACTCTCCCTTCCTCTCTCCTTCCTTTCTTCTTTCTCCCCTTTCTCTCTTCTCTTCCCTAGGGCAAATTCGTATGGGAGAGGAGTGCCCAAAAGAAACCCCTTTTTATAATTCCAGATTTGGTGCAAATGGCCCCAAGCTTCCATAATTTCATAAAATAGACTTATGGGACTCCCTATTGGTGTTGGGGTGGCCCTAACACCCCTCTGGCCACCAAATTCGGCGTGTAGGTGCCTTATGGCCCGATTAGGGCCCATGTAAAAATTGAGGACGAACGGATGAGCGGATATATGATCTGAGCAAGCATTTCCGACCTTTAAGTGGCCCTTTGGGGGCCATTTTGATTGATGGGACATTTTTGGTGGCCCTCTGGCCATGAAATTTATAGAGTTAGTGCTTCATGGCCCGATGAAGGGCCTTGCAAAATTTGGGAACAAATGGATGCGGGGTTTGGTCGTACGGGTCCGATTTACGATCAACGGTCACCGTGCCACGATCGGGCCCCAGATTTGGTGGACGGGCGTAGAAAAATACATCAAAACTTGACCGTAAATTTGGAAGAAATCCGACGGTTGGAACGCCTGGAGTCTCAGTTTCTTTTATCAGTGCCATATTTTAATCTGGCATTGGTGGGGCGCATTGGGCAAGCGCCAGATGGTACTTCTGGGTGTCCACTGGGTCCACAAATCGCGATGGACCACAAGCCCAAGTGAGATCTATGATTTTCTAAAGTTTTAGATTTTTCTCGACCCTTTCTGTCATTTGGGCCCACACTGCCGTTGTTAAGTGTAACGACCATCTGCTTGGCAGTAGCGCACTTGGTCCCATCATAACTAGACTGGTTCACCCCAGTATAAACTAACATTGAATGCTAATGGTCGTTAAGTGATATTATAAGTTAATAATAAAAAATAAATAAATAAATAAATTTCAAGGATTTTTGGAAATCTAAAACAGTGAAAATCCGGAATGTTACAGTCCACATCATTTTTAATGACTTAAGCTAATATGTTACTTTGGATTGCTCTCCTAAGTAGACTCTGTGCCCTGTGACGTGACTTTTAAAGGAGTATCAGTTGTTCTATATTTTAGCTTATTTATTTAGAAAAAAAATGAAATACTTTATGACAAATAGCTACGTATATAATTAATTAAATTATTACTAAAAAATTAATATATGTATCAAAATATAATAGACTAATGTAATAATGAAAATATTTGCATGTTTCCACCCGAGCAACCCAATACAGCCCGCTTGGGTTAGTCTTTGGTTAAGAATTTTCAACCCGAGTTAGGTTGGGTTGGATTGGGTTGAGTTGTGTTGGACCAGGATTGAAGTATAGGAACCTTGGGTTGGGCTAGGGTTGAGCACTAACCCAATCCGCCCGACTTTCAGCCTTATGGTGTGGTCCACGTGAGATTTAGACCCGCTTCGTTATAGGGCATGAGCGGGCAGAAATGGATGGACGGCGTGGGTAAAACACATGCATCATGCTGAGGTCCACGGAGCTGTTCCAGCACCGACGTCCGTACTAGAGAGGTCACTACCAAAACCGATTCCCTGGACTATATAGCGTGGGGTCCACACCATAAACGATCTTCGGAACACATCATGTGGGGTCCACTGGTCGGCGACAGAGCAATGCGAGCTCTTTTACATATACATTTTTCAATTTTTTGATGGGCCACAACGTACGGAGCAAATCAATGTTTAAATTTTTTTCTAGCCGTTCACTTCTTTCCATATGCTGTGGTCCACCTGAAATGTAAAATGGCCTGATTTTTATTCCAGAAGATCTAGCTAGTGTATCTCGCCCGATGGACAGCTCAAAATCCCTAGTACGTGTGACGTTGGTGACACGTGTGCCCTTGTATAGATTTGTACGGCTCACACCCGCGTGTGCGTTAGCAAACCACCCGTTCTTGTTCCCTCGGCCATTCTAAATGAAAGCACATGAATAACTAAATCCAAACCATTCAAATAGTGGGACCGACCCTTGATGGGTCATTACCCGAAAATCAGATGGATCCAGCGGTCTGAAATTTGATCAAAGACTTTTGTTTGTTGAGTATGGACCGCTGAATATTCTATGTTTCAACCGTCCATTAGATGTCCGCGAATTTTGGTAAGGATACCCCAATATCCTGCCGTCCATGAACGCTGTGCGTGGATCACAACATGTATTCCAAAACTAGATTTTCAAAATTCCTAAAAAGAATCAAAATTAGAAATTTATGTGATGATCGTCACTCCACCGTCCAATTTCCGTACAGAAAAGTCTGAGCACCGTTGGAAAACGAGTCTAGATAATCACCAAGTCAAACGGCTTCGAATACCGCACAATTGCATGGATTTCGTTTTGCCACCGTCGCGACTCAGGTTCGAGCGTATGTTTCAGCACACTGCGGCCCACATACTGAGTGGATCGATGATCAGAACCGTCCATATTGTAGAATCTACTCTACAAACGTCACTGAAAGAAAACTACCCTGAATGGATGATTTTATCGATAAGTTTCAATAGCTGATATCAAATTATTAAAATTAAGGGTTAGGATTATGCTTGAAGCACGATTATTGAATAATAGCTTATTTACGGTAGTAAAATGAATATTTAGGGTTCAAATAGTCAGATCGTTTCTTCCTGTGGGCCCAGCCTGTGTCCACATGCTGCATCATCACCATTTCTCTGGTCATCTGTGTGAGGGCCACCTCATGTGTGGCTGGGATGTTCAGGTGTGCCTCCGTCGCTGGACTAATTTGGGTCATGAATGATCCCCACCGTCCAACTAGTGGCTCCCAACAGTATTCTACAACCGTCCAACGTTCACGTTTTTCACAAAATACTGGCCGTACAATGGTCAACCTTCAACAGATGGCCGAAACAAAAGCAGTTAACGATGGGGCAATCCGACGGCTAAGCTTGCATGACAATTGAACAGATGCATGTCAATTGTCAATCAACGGCTCCTTTCTGACTTCTCGCATGGATTGAAACAAGAGAATCCAAAAACGGACGGATCCCATCGCTTTTTGTTGTAGAAAGTCAGAGGACGGTGCATGCAAGCTGTAACCTCATGCGCAGTCCAGCATCACTCCCATATTTCACGTTTCCATACATACCCTTCTCTTCGACTACGTGCACATGAACGAATCATGCAACTCATTCCAGACATGTGGCAATTGCCATATGTTAGAGCTATGGGCGGCTCACCGTGATATGTGAGTGTCATCCAACCTGTCCATTAGATGCTCATCTGCATGTTAAACCTCTATGTCCACAAATACAGATTGACTCATAACTCAAGTGGGCCACACCAAAGGGAACAATGGGGGACATTGAGGACAACCTAGATGAAATGCGTGTTCACTGTGTTGTGTATTTTACATGACGCAAGACAAGGTTAAAAAATAATTTACATATACATCTAAGAAAGTAATGTGATTAGACAGTTCAAATAATTTTGTGGCCGGTGGTGTGTAATTTAATATTTATGGTTGTAATTTTGCGATCTGCGCACAATATTATTAAAAAGCTATCGATAAATTGTATATATTAATTATTGATGCAGAAATCTGGTTAGCTCTCTTTGGACTCGCGAACCTGTATAAAGGAAAGACAAGGAAGACCTTGATTCATGCAAGACTAAGTCTGGAATCTGAGTCTGGTTAAATATTAGGAGTTTGGGGCTAGAGATTGTGCGTACCTTTCACATTTGGAGGCTTTCTTATTTATAAGTGAAAAGAGGCAGTGTCATAGAGGACACATATTCATGTTTGGTAGAAACTAATTATAGTAAGATTCGAATTCCTTGAGCGGCAGATCTTTCTAGATCCTTGGTTGGAATTTCGGGGTGATTTGTGTGAGAGTCGGTTTCCACGATCTTCGGTTAAGAACGCTGACAGACCTAGTTAGGGTCAAGCCGCATTTTACACAGGGTAGGTTCAGCTGTCCAAAAGTAGTCCGACCTAGGTAACAACCAAAGTCAGTGCTGTATTTGTCTAAGGATGAGTTTTGTCGACTTGAAGTGAGTTAGCTTACTTCACATTGCAGTTGATTAGTAACCGTCTCGACCTTGTGCCTAGAGGTCGAGCTCGGCCTTTCTCCATACTTAGTTGAGGAGACAGAGGTCTAGCCACGTACTGGATTGCTCCAGTCGCTTGTTTGAATTGTTGACCTGGTCTGTTAATAATATGTCGGTCTATTTTTCCCATAACATTAATCAGTGCGAAAAGCCATTGGCCTCCGAATAATTCAATAAATGTTGTTTTAATGCCGGTTTAGAATGCAAGATTAATGGTATGGAGTTGCATTAGGTGAAACTAATATAATTATTATACAATGATTATATGTCTGAAAATACAATGATAATTTGACTATCTAATCCCATGTTAATCCCATGTTTTGAATTAAAATTTTCTTTTAAGAAATACAATGTATTAAATGAAACTAGTATTTAGTGTCCCATGGCACTTTAATCAATGAACTAGATTTTAAAACTAATGCTAGACACCTATATACATGTACAATTCAATTGTCACATATTATAAAGGGCTCATATGGTTGGATGGTATGGATAAAATACATACATCAATGTGAAATTCACAGATGCTGTGGATTTTGAAATGAACTCATGACCTCAATGTTAAAAAGTACTCACTATACCACTGAGTCATTGGTTGGAACTCTGATATAAAACTTACATTAATTCAAATCATTTTAAAAACAAAAAAAAAATGCTGAATGGAATTTATATTGTATCAAATGCATCCAACCTGATCTTACTATTTCTGTTAGGTTATATATATATATATATATTAAAAGTCATTTTATTATTTTTACTATTTCTTGCATGAACTTGCTAAATCTTTTAAGTCCTTATTTTAATCATGAGAAGGGTTTAGATAATATCACGTTTCACGGTTTAAAAATTACACAAGTAATATTTAGAGCTTTGTAAAGCGGCACACCAAAAGCCATTCCAAACTTAGCTGTGGTAAGCCAAACGACGACGTGTACCAGGTAGGGATTCTAATGCATATCATGGGTGGGCCCCACACTGCTTAAAACCTATGGTCCCATGTATGTGATCATTCCTTATATTGAAATGGAAGCTGTTTGGGTGCGGCACCGCAATTTCGTGTTTCCATCTGGTTTCTGAACACTTGGCATGATCCACACCGTCAATTTCATCTTTTCCAACATTAAATGGATAAGAGCAGAAGATTTAGAATCATATAATAATCCTAGCTTAACTACCATATCTGATATTTTCAATGTCGACAGGGACATGGACCAAAAATCAGATCTCAATAATAAAAAACACTCGCAGACTTTTCTACCAATGCTGTGGGCCTTACTGTTGCTGTTGTGTATGGAAAGACTTCGTGTCAATAAAATCTCTCCCGTCCATCAGGTGCGTCGCTATGTTTTTTGTACCATGGCTAAAAATTAGGCTGATTCGACACTCTGGCAGGCCACACTATGGAAAATAGTTAACATAGGAAGTCTCACCATAAAAATCATCCAAATTTCGTATGGGGTCCATCATATGTGTATACACCATCCAATCCACTGACCTGATGCCACGACAGGATGACTGAATTACCCAAAAATCAAGACATTTCCAAACTCATGTGGGCCACATAAATTTATAGGTTTTAAGATCAATTTAAAAATATTCTGAATGGCATGACTGAGCCAAGTCTTAAATGATCCATGGCCAAAATGAGATATTCCTGATAAACAGATGAGGTGGATCTAATGCATTTTTATTGGATAAAGTCACATCTAGTCAAGCTTTTGGTGGATGTAGATTTAGTACAATTCATTGTTAGATTGAATATCAAATAACTTCTAAACAACAGCCTATCATCCAATTCAATTTCATTACGTCATACCTACGATAATGAAGTAGGGCAATTTATACTCCTTTCACACTTATATATGCAATGCGGCATAAGTGGAGTCATTTATTGAATGGTTAAGATAACTTACATGCTTGTGCAATGAATCTAGTCCACGTACCACCACATGTTCCAGCATAGTAAACAGTGCAATATCCAAGCCGTCAATCAAATGCAAAGGTGAAGATGCTACTTTAGAAACAGATTTACCACAGCCGTACGTAGTAGATTTGTTTTGGAAAATGTGGCCCACCTGATTAATGGATTAACCTGAGCTTTGGGGAATCTCAGATGATTAAGGTAAATCAATCAAATAGAATGTTGGCCAGGGTCAATCAACATGGTTGGTTTGGATAATCATACACACGTACCACATGTGTGACACACAGATATAAGCTGATCTACTGTCCCGGCCATGGTTTTAAATGACAGCTCAAGAGTCCCAAACTCAGATGCTCGATTCGATGTCTAACCTGATGGGGTCCACTTGAATACTGAGTCTTCACTTCACTAGACTAGATGTTCCATAGTTATAGCTACCCCAATTTTGGGTCCACCAGTGATTAACTTTCACTCTATCATATGCATGTGACATCCAAACCTTCCACTAGGTTGGACCAACTTTAAGGATCACCATGTTAAAAAATCAGCCACATCTACTAATTAGGTGGGCCATGCCATTAAAAACAGTTTCTATCCATTGATAAATAAAAAAATACAAATGTTGTTAACTTGATGAGTAAATGTGGCTGATTTTTTCACAAGATAATCCTCATGATGTGAGAAAACTATTGGATGGATATAAACACCCCCACCTTAGACGGACAAGTTGATTAAGTTGGACCCAAACAACTCCATATAGCATCAACCCGCTAATTAGAGCTTAAATCAAACATAATCCAAAATCCTAACCTTAGAATCCAGTTGGGCCAATCAATCCAACCTAACTTACCTAGTTAAACCTAGTCAAATCACTGAGTTGACCCACTGAGTCAATTCAACCAATCAATCTACCCAGTCAACTCACCGAGACAAGTCGAGTTCTAAATCAAGTCCTAAACCAAACCCATATATCCAAAACAAGTCAAGCTCATACATTTACGGTCCTGATCAAATCAGATTAAGTGGGTTTACAAATTTTTTGTTAGAACTATATATGACTAGAATGGTTAGACTCACCCTAGCTCTTCCGATTTCAGTCTGACTACTCGAAATCGAGTAACTCGGACGAGTCAACTCAGTTTGGAACGATTTTTAGAACTGATGCATTGCATGCAGGTACATCGCAACAAACTATGTAAATATGTGTTCTTTTATTTGCCATCGCCATCCATCAATTCAACAATTACTTCTGATGACCGTCCAAATGCGTGCCCACAAATTGGACGGTTAAGAATTCATCTCACAGCTTTTGGTTGTGACCACTATGAGCTGGTGTATTGATTGAATGGTCTGGACCAGTTTGAAATATGCAACTGAACCTTTTTTAGAGAGCGATATACAGAGGTGAATGGGGTGCAGCTGGTACCACTTTGGTCATGTATCTATCACAATTCAATTCGATCAAGCATCCAAACGGAGTCGCTGACGGTCCACTTTGTGGGAACTCCCTTTGGTGGGCCATGGCTCGAAATCTTCCTAATCCGATGATCCAAGGACGCAGATGTATGGGTTCTATCTACACCGTCTATCCATTTTTCCATATCATTTTAAAATATAAGCCCAAAAATGAGACAGATCCAAGGCTCAAGTGGACCACACCAAATGAAGCAGTGTCGATAATGATGCCCACCGTTGAAAATTTTCCAGGGCCCACAGTGATGTTTATTTGCCATCAGATCTGTTCATAAGGTCAAATAGATTTGGATGAAGGTAAAATACAATTATCACCGTTGATCAAAACTTCTACAGCTCTCAAGAAGTTTTTAACGGTGGGCGTTCAATTCCCACCGTGTGGTCATCAATGTGGGGCCCAATGAGTAATTCTTTCCATATCGATGTAACGTAGATGAGATCTGCTTATCGTATCCATTGGAAAGGGACGTCCTGAGAGAGAGAGGTCGAAAATATCAGCACCACACGTGGTGTACATCTACGAAGCCACGTGTCTCTATTCTCAGTGTTGGATTGATTGGTATGGGAAATGGATAACTGCATGACTCTTTCTAAGTTTCTCTTTCAGAGTATCTTAAGTATGCTAAATGACATTACCGTCTCTCATTTTCAGTCCCCAAGGTAGTATAGTGGACTTATTATATTGGATAAAAGAGATATTTTACTTTGGCCAATTACTAATAGTTGCTTGTCAAATGTCGATTGTTGAAATATTATTATAAGGTATGAATTGGAATCTAATTAACATCAAATTAATTAATACTTTTGGCATCATTCTTAAATACTGTGATTTCGATATCATTTATTATCAAATTTTAAAATTACTAAGTGAAGCAAAAGTTGGGTTTGAGGGCAAGATCAAGTGAGCCCCACCACGATATTTATATGAAATCTACCCTGACCATCAGGTGCGTCATCTCATGAAAGTCTCGTAGCAGAGATCAACCTATTTTGTAATTTAAGTGGGTCATATAAATGGAAACAATTAAGATAGAGACACCCACCCTCGATTTTTACATGGTACGTTGTGATATTTACGTGAAATTCATTCCTACCATTAGATGCATCATCTTAATTAGGTCTAGGGCCAAAAAAAAGGCTGGCCAAGACTTTAGGTAGGTCACACACTTAGGTCCAGCTCCGCAAACTCTATTTTAACACTGAGATGAGGGGTGTGAGTGGTGTGGGTGGGTGTATGAGCAGGGGCGGCTCTAAGGGGTAGGCAGGTGAGGCAATCGCCTAAGCCCCCTAATTATGAAGGCCCAGGATTATAGGAATAGGCTTTTAATACTCTGATAGCGATTCGTAATCTATACACATACATTGAGAAATTGCAACCTTTGAACATTTTTAAATTAAATTAAACAGATATAAAAGTGGGTCCCAATTCAGATGGTTCATGAAAAACAAAAACAAAAACACACAATTGCTGGATCTCTCCTAACTAGTTGATTCTTGTATACTAAACAAATTATTTGAATTCAACATACAAATTCCCACTAATTGGAAGATAGAATAGTTAAATCAATGGATTTTTTGTAATTAAGCCTATCTAGAATGGATCACCTAATTTAGACGGTTTGGATGGAGTCAAAATATGCTATATTAATAATCTAGGAGTGACTATTTATTAACTATAACACTGCTAGAGTATACAATTCTAAATTCATTATTCTCACAATAGACGCGGATTGCGGGCAGGCCACTTTAGGTATTCCTGTAGCCCCGAGCTCTGTGGGGTCCACATTATTATATATGTTATATCTATTCCGTTGATCCATTTCTTCATCCCATTTTAGAATATTAGAAAAAAAACATGAAGCAGAACCAAATCTCAAGTGGACCACAACGCAAAAGAAAAGTGGATATTGAATGCTCACCATTAAAAACTTTTCTGCAGGCGGCAGAAATTTTGGATAAGCTGATATTTATGTTTCCTTTCATCCATCTAGGATTCACCTTATGAACGGTTTAGCAATTTTATCCATCGAAATTGATTTATTGGGTAAACTTGAATGCGAAAGTTTAATTAGTAATTTTGCATCTAAAAAGTCAAGAAGGAAATATATGGTTTAATTTTAAATTTATTAAAATTAAAAAAAAAAAAAAAAAAAAAAAAAAAAAAAAAACTAAAAAGCCTCATCTTTGTGACTTGCCTAAGGCCCCGAAGAATGTTGAGCCGCCCCTGTATGAGTATGTGGGGGGGGGGGGGGGGGGGGGGGTGTGTAAAAAAAAAAAAAGTAGGTCACGCTGAGGTAAACACTTGGGAGAGGGACACCCACCCTTGATTTTTACACGGTACTCAATGATGTTTACCAACTTCGACCATTAGATTTGTCATCTTAATGTCATCTTAATTAAGCTAGGTATAGGAAAAAGAAAAGGCTTGACTTAGGCTTCAAGTGGGCCACACCAAATGAAAAGGTTGAGAGAGACGCGGATTCTTGTCTTTTTAGGGCTCACCATAATGATTATATGAAATCTACTCTAACTATTAGATACAAACTAAAATTTATACATGAAAGGAAACAATTTCAAGGGTGAGCACAGCCCTATTCGTTATTTCGAATGGGTGTGGTTGACATGAAGCATGGATGTGGCTAAATATTACGCCTAGAGCCTAACATAGTGTGATGCACCTAGTGGTAGGGGAAATCTCACACAAATATCACAATGGCCTTATATGAAAATTCGTAGAATCTCATCTAATTTAGTTGGAAATAATCTAGTTTCGACAATCTCCTTTTTTAACTCTTATCTCTTAAACTCCTTTAATCAAATTTCAATTACATGTCTCCAAATATAAGTGAGGTTTTTAATTTACATGGATTCTATAGTAATTATTGTTGATGCAGTTTTCTAGTTAACCTTTCTTGGACCCTCGAGTACCTATACAAGGAACAAGCAAGGAAGACCCTGGCTAGTGCAGGGTAACTTCCGATGCCAAAGTCACGAATCTGGGTCTTGTAGAAGTGGTTTAACAGTAAGGATTATGTGTGTGTACCTTTCACCATTAGGGGTGCGTTTATTTATAGTTGGAGAGGTGTAGTAGTGTAGAAAGAACCTCTCTATTTAGTAGGTGCATGTTGTAGATGCTTTAGAACTCCTAACGCATAGGAAATCATCCGAGATCCCCGTCGAAGATCTCAGAATCCTGAATTGATTGTGCGTTAGTTTCCGCGATCCTTGGAGGAAAGATCGGACAGGTTGTTCTTCATATTAGGTTAGTCTTCGTCCGGAAACTAGGGCGTGGTCATCTGAGCTTCGGTTAAGGTCAGCTGGTGGAAGTCACAATGCAGAAGGACATGCCGGCCGAGCTATAAGAAGGTCGACATCATCCGCTGACTAAACCAATCAAAGGACCTTATGATGTCTTTGTGATCGTCAGTTCCTATAGTCTTTAACTTCTTCAATAGGCCTGATAGGCTCTCAAAGTTATCTCTTTGAGAGTCCGTTGAAGGTCGTGCCAACCTTAGTCACCAGTCACCAATCGACGATCGACTCTTTCACTGCCATTAGCCCATTGGGTCACGCCAAGTCTTGGTTCAACCTACTGTAACACCTCGAATTTTCGCTATTTTATATTGCCAAAAATCCTTAAAATTTTTTTTATATAATTAACCACGTCGTCACTTACTGACCCTTGACATTCGAGATGAGCTTATACGCGTCTAGTACTGATAAAGAACCATACAAATAAAATTAATCAACCATAGAGAACCAACGAATCCAACCAATCACTTAAACATCGAGTTTAGCCCCATGATTTGTTCACATAGGGCCCAAATCTAACCGACCTGCCACCGACTAATCAAACAACTGTAACTAAATTAGAGATCTACCCAAACCCGAGCCAGCTATGGGTTGGATCTTAATTAATAAACCAAATCAACCCAGTTACTCTTTTAGCCTAAAATCGATGGTTTAGAATGATCATGACCAAATTACCATTTTCGCTAATTTTAAATAGGTCATACTGTGAACTTAGTTAATACATGCCTCAACAACTACGCCCAAGAAATCCCCTACCCAATTTACTTTAGAAATGCCTTGATTACCCGAACAAGCTCTAGACCGCTCGTTAGTGGGCCACTAGTTCCGAAATTATAGAGTAATCTCCATCTCACTGGGCTTGTGGTCCATCGCGAGCAATGGACTCAAACAGCGCGTGAAAACGGATGATTTGTGTGTCCAGCCAGCACTTGTAAAACGCAACTCTCCCAAGTAATAACCTAAAATCTAAATTTTTAAAACAATTAGTCCCGCCACTTAGGACAATAAATTATGACATTTCAGCTATCGGATTTCACCCAAATTTGCACTGTAGGTTGAAGATATTTTCCTACACTCATCCGCCAAATCTGACCCTTGATGAGGAACGGTGACCGTTAATCGTAAATCGGACCCTTGCGATAAATCCCCGCATCCGTTTGTCGTCGAACCTTGGACAACCCCTCATCGAACCATGGGGCACCCATCCCATAATTCAAATGGGATAGGGAAGCATTAGGGCAGCCCCGAAAGCCATAAGTGGGCCTTAAAGGGTCATTTGAGGAAATAAGTGACACCTAGGGCCAACTGAACTAACATGCAGGGTATAAAACCCTTTAAACCCTCTCTCCCTCACTCCCATAGCAAATTCCAGCAGTTGAGAGAGAGTGAGAGGAGAGAGAAGAGAGAGAGAGAGAGAGAGAGAGAGAGAGAGAGGGAGAGAGAGTGTGTGTGTAAGAGCAAGGGGAGCTAGGAAATTGAAATTTTCACACTCCTACCTCCGTCATTCGCCGGAGACCGCGGCCCTACCGCCGTAGAGTCGAAGTGTGGTTGATAAAAGGTAATAAATTCGAGCACTCCTCCATTTTTCTTAGCTAGGGCCGCATACATGTGTCCTGACATGCAATTCATATGGCACAGGGTCCCGGCACGTCAAACTTGCGAACCCGGTGCCACTAGAGCGACGACAAGAACTTTTGATTGACGATAAGTGTGGACCATTACCTCTAAGTGGCATGTTATCATGCCTAGAGTGAACTTTAGTGATTTTGTGTGGAAAATTTACTTGCATGTTGCTGTTTTAGTATGAATTTGCTGATTTAGAACTTACACCTAGAATTTTCCTAAATTAGGAAAGGAATTTCAATTCTAAGTTCCTTGATGTATGTATTGTTGAATTGTCTGTCAAATTATGAAGTTCATGTGTATTATTCCCAATCTTGCTGATCTCATAAGTTAGATCCTGTTACATGCAACTTACATGTGTAGATTGGTGTATTGTTGCTTGTACTAATTGAATTGCTGAAATTGTGGAACTTCTAGCTAGAAATGTCCGTGAATTTGCTAAATGTACACTATGGACTAGTACACATGCTTCTCGTAGATTTGAAATGGGAGAATTCACTACCCACACCACACCACGTAGGATGAAATTCTTCCTATAACTAGCTGCGGTGTTCATTCCCACACCGCGATCCTTTGAAACTTAGACCCATATACGTGTATAACTAGGAATTCCCCAAGTTATGCACAACGATGTCTTGTACCTTGATTTTGGATGCGGAATATAATTAAACTCGCCTGATTCCCCTCACAAAGACTGACTTCTACTTGTTGGTCTTGTATTTACACATTGCGTCCTTTTCGGATCGGCCAACTAACCGGCATTTTCTTGGGCAACCCTTTTGTTGGGTCAGCTCATAGGCAAGTTTGGCCCGACTAGCCAAATTGCGAGTTGTCGGCTATAGTTGGACTACAAGAGACGTTGCTCTTAGGCTGTACAGTCGTGGTTCGTCTCGTGGGGATGAATTGGCCCACTGGTTGGTCATCCTTGTACGTTAATCATATTTGTACACGCCTACTGGAACCTGACGCACCCTGTACCCGTTTGCACCTACTGACAACCATTAATTATGGCCCACAAGACTCATAAGCCAAGAATGGTGGTATAGGACACTATGCCCGAGCTGTCGTCCTACACTAGGGTGACAATCCTCCCCGTAGTGACCGCGAGCAAGACTTTAATTGTCTTAAACGCCTTCGTATGATTCCAATTATGGGAATGACAAACCCAAACGGGCCAAGGATCATGAGAGCCATACAACCACGGTCGCCAGAGCCGTAAGATCGGATTTAGGCATTGATTTGTCGGAGTATCTCGATTTTTCCAAACCGCTGGATGAATAGACATAATTAATCAAGTTGGGTAACATTCACATTATATTGCATTGGTTTCTTTAGTGATGTGACAATCGTGGTCGCACCGAGGGAGTGTTGGTCATTCGCGATCGTTAGACATTGTCGCTCAAAGGAGTGTTGTGGTGAGAGTATGCGTTATATCATTCAATCATACATTTGCATTAACCAGAGTATTTAGGATTCTGTGAATGTATGTCTTTCACTAAATTTGTTTATGTAACGTCTCGAAAAGATCCGTACAAAGATCCGATTACCACCTTAGGCAGAAATCACTAAGGATCGAATTCTTTAAAAATTAGACGAAAATTAATTAAGTGTTAAACTAAATTATTTGGTAGATTAGCTTGAACTGATTTCAATACGAACTGCAAGACCCAAAACCAGTAGAATCACTAACTCTACATTACCTAAAAATCTAGGATCAATCTCAAAACCCAATTGCTCTCGAAGCATCTTGAAACTCCGTATCGGACCTGGACCGAGAGTCGAAAGTCCGATAACTGCGGAACTATACGGTTATGACCGCCTTGTTGGACTTGACAACCATCTCGAAAACCAAGTCCAGATAGTATCCAGAAACGTACAACTTGGACTCGGAGTAAAGTGTGTGAGAAACGTGAATATCTTTAGAAAATGAACTCAAATTTAAGTGAATTGGGTCGTTCGCTGGTAGGGCAAATTTAAGATTTTAAACCGTTTGAATCTGACCCAAATACACCCTCGAATCAGGAAAATTTTCCTAAATATGTCAGTGTACTTGTGACCCTAATCGAGAGACGATGACCGTTAAACTGAAACTGGTCCTCCGCGATCGATCTACAAACCTGATCGGACCAAAAACTTAACCTGACACAGATCCATCGTAAGGAAACTTTCACTGGACCGTAAGCAGATAATAGACCTCTAGATGAGCTCCGTTGGCCCAAAACAGCCACCCTTTGGCTATATCCTAAGTATACCATGACCCTGGGGCCATTGACACCAGTTACGGGCCTATATAAGGACTTAAACCCACCCTTCTCTCATTCCATACGAATTTGAAACCCTAGGAGAGAGAGGAGAGAAAAGAGAAGGAGAAAGTGAGGAGAAGAGAAAGAGAGAGAGAGAGAGAGTGAGTGAGAGATAGTTCTTGGGATTCAATCCCACCGCTCCACGTGCCGAATCATCCTACCCGTATCGCTACACCGGCGATTCTGATTTTATTGTTGGGTAAGAAATTCTAACCCTAATTTGTTTTTGGTATCCAAATAGAGTAAATGGCGAAATAGCTAACCTATTTCGTAATTCGAGTAGCCATTGTGTCGTAGACGAAGACTTAATGTTCGAAAGGTACAGACTATAAAAGTTTAGGTTATGGTTTTCAAGGCTTTCAATGTCAGTTAATGATTATGACTGACTTGATTGCTATCACATATGCTTAGATACGATGATTTCCGCATATTACACCTATATGTAAACTATGTTGATTTTACTGTATTTTTTGTGTTTGTTGAAATGTTTGAATGAATATGGAATTATGATTTGTGCTTGTTATGACTGATGTTTGAGGATAAATGATTGTTGTACGTATGACAACTCCCTTGTGAAAGGATTTGCTATAATATACGTTATAACTAATATATTACGTATATGTTGATATGTGTAGTATAAGTGTTTGATAAAATGCCTGAATGAGAAAATGCTTGTTGAACTGTATTTAATGAGGGTGTTGAGATAGGAATCTTAATCCCCTTATCTATAGTTACAGTTTCCTTTATGTAACCTATTTTACTACTACGTGTTTTGTGGATGAAATGCCTATGTATGATAATATGTATGTTATGTATTTGTTGAAATACTCGAATGAGATTTATATTTAGATTGGTTGTCACATGCTGTCTTTAATTTTCACACGTGTATGTTATTGCTTGGAGTGTGATCGGGGCTACGTTATAGTCCAGCCAATCGGTAATGATTTATTATCAGTGGCCGAACTGTTTTAGGCATGAGGGATATGTTCAAGGAATCCGAGTCGTATGGTGATTATCGACAGTAGTTAGGCCACGAGGAGTGCATATGCTCTCTATATCAATTAACTCAACGTGCGCTCATACCAGTCGAGCTTGTCAAGTAACCCGATTGGCCCAATGTATGTTCACCATGTATGGACGCTACTGCTTGAATCTAAGGTACCAACTTACCAGTGAAAAGCCCGTTTAACCTTGGTACCACGATCTGCTAAGAGTCATGAGCAGGGCATGGTGGCATGGGACACCGTGGTCGAGATGTCGGCCTACGCTGGGGTGACGAGCCTCCCCATAGTAACTAGTGAGCAACCCAGACTCGTGAGCCGAATACGGTGGTATAAGACACTGTATTCGAGCTATCGGCGTACGCTAAGGTGACGAGCCTTTCCCGTAGTGACCTCGAGTATGAAATAAGGCCTACGTTGAGGTGACGAGCATCTTCATAGTGACCTGAACTTACCTGTCCATTGCTTTTAAATCAGGGGTGACATTGCCCTATAACTTGCCTATCGTATGTGATTACTTAGGATTGACGACCCTATATGGATCATCATTTGGGTAAATAATATAAAGGGAGGTACCTTAGCTTTCCAAACCTGTTGTATGAATAAGTCTAATTAAGAGCTTAGCTAATCATGTACAGGCATCGCATTTGCATGTGTCTTTGGCGTTGGAGTTGAGCACAGAGGAAGGGGTGCATGCCGCGATCATGGGATGATGTCGCAGAGGAAGTGTAGGCGAGGGCATGCATCATTATCACATATCATCCTTACATTAACTAGAGTACCTAGGAATGCTTGTTATATTGCTTTATCATTATTACTTAACTGAATTGATAACATGTTAACCTTTGCCTTATCGCTCCACTGAGTTGATCACTCACTCCCACTCTAGAACGGTGTTTTAAAATACCAACTAGACTTTGTTGTAGTTTCAGGTGATGACGAGACTTATGAGATGAAGCCTGTCTTCTATGATGATGAGGAGTTCTCCTACATGCAACTCTCTGGCGGGCCTATGTAGAGCTGGAGTTGCGTATCGGGGCTACAAGGATATGGATAGATGACATTACACTTCATCATTTTGTATATTTTGGAATTATACATGTAACTATTTAACCCGGTGTCACGTTCATACTCTGGGGATTTACAATCACTTATATGTTTTATACACTTATCACAGTCTTCCGCTTGCGTAATCTAATTGTCTCTGGAGTATGATATATAATCTCACTCATGTTTAATGCACTAATACGGACAACATTTAATCATCATTATCTATATTGCATAAGTGATGCATTGGAACTCGGGAGTTGAGCTTCTGCTCGACCCCCGATTTTTGGGGCATCACAGTTCATGTGTATGATAATCTGTGTAATTTATTGTTAATGGTACCACTGAGTTGACCACTCACTCACACTCTGGGACGGTGTTTCAAATCACCAACTAGAACCTATTATAAATGCAAGGACGACGGAGCTGGATGCACTGGAGGATGTCAGCGTGGATGATGAGAAGGAGCAGACGTATTACCAGACCTTCGGCAGCTCCTTCTAGCTTATGTATGGACAATCGTAGGGTATGGGCCAGGGCCCTAGTCATTTTGGGACACTTGTATAGGTGGGAGTCGTTCCCTGTCCTGAATTTTCTTGGGATTGTATTTTGGATATTCTACTTATTTAGCAGCACTTGTTACTGTTTTATGACTTATGCATCATGGTTCGATAAACTCCTCATGGCTTATGAGATAATCCAAACATAATTGAAATCTGAAGCGCATTAGGGCACACGTGGCACTCGGGAATTCAGGAGCCGAGTTCCTACTCGGCCCCTGAAATTCGGGGCATTACACCTGCCCATATGGTCAGTCCATTTTTCCTATTTTCAATTCCCTGCTGTCTCGCATTTTCAATCCCCAAGGGTGTGCAATGGACTCATTATCATGGATAAAATAGTCATTTTACTCTAGCTAAGTACTAACAATTGTTTGGCAGTGGTGTTTCTATGTCAATTATTGAAATGTTAATTATCAGAAGATATGAATTGGAATCCAAGGGAAATGGTAATATGAGGTCGACCTCATAGGAACTTCCTATGAGGTTGGGCTATGTGGGCTCCACCATGATATCCGTAAAAAATCTACCCCATCAGTTAGATGCACCATTCTATGGTGGGCTATAGGCTTAAAAATCAAGTCAATCCATGACTTGGGTGGGCCACACCACATACAATAGTTGGAAGGAGTTACCTTCCCATTAAAGCCTTCATAATCATTTATCGGGCCCACTGAGCTGTGTTGTACAAATCCAACCCATCCATTGTGTGTGTTCCACTCGGATGAGGGGTCAGACCAAGTTCAGCTGCATCAGGTGGCCCCAACCAAGTGCTTTTATATGTTTTAAGCATGTCATCACATGGTTTTAGATGGTATGGTCCATCTAAGTTCCTTAAAAGGCTGATTTTTGGGATATCACATAATCTAAAGGGGACCCATCAAATACATGGTGTTGATGTTCAACGCACATCATGGTGGGGCCCACACAACTCGACCTCATGGAAGTCGACCTCATATTACCATTTCCCATTATCCAATTATCAACAGATTAATGCTTTTAACATCATTTTTAAATGCTGTGATTTTGATCTCATTTATTATAAAAATTTTAAATAACTAGGTAAAGCAAAAGTGGAGTTCAAGCATAAGCTCAGGTGAGCCCCACCATAATATTTACATGAAATCTGCCCTGTCTACTAGGTGCACCACCTCATGCTAGTCCCATGGTATAGATATCAACCCATTCCGTTATTCAAGTGTCATGTAAAGGGAAACAATTAAGATTGGGACACCCACCCTTGATTTTTACATTGTTCATTGTGTTGTTTAGGTGAAATTCATTCCTACCATTAGATGCATCATCTTAATTAGTTCAAGAGCCAAAAAAATTAGGCTACCCAAGACTTTAGGTAGGTCACACACTCGGGTACAACTCCATAGCTTAGTGGTAGATGGACTCTATTTTAACATTGAGATGAGGGGTTCGAGTGGGTGGGTGTATGAGTGTGCGGAGTCCTGTGGATGTGTGTAAAAATTTTTAAAAAAAAAAAAGAAAAGAAAAAAAGAAAAAAAGGTTACACTAAAAGATACACTTGGGAAAGTGACACCCACTCTTGATTTTTACATGGTCCTCAATAACGTTTACATCAAATCAAGTTCAACCATTAGATTTATCATCTCAAGTTAGGTCCAGAGAAAAAAAAAAAAAAAAAAGGATTGACTTAAGCTGCAAATGGGCCACACCAAATGAAACGATTGATAAAGACGCTCATTCTTGTTTTTTTAGGGCTCACTGCGATGATGAAATCTACTCTAACCATTAAATACATACTAAAATTTATGCTTGTAAACAAACAATCAAGTCCATGTGATTCAAATGAGCCACATGAAAGGAAATAATTTCTAGGGTGAGTGTTGCCCTATACATTATTTCGAATCGGTGTGGTTGACATGAATCATGGATACGGCTAAATTTTAAGCCGAAAGCCTAATATAGCATGATGTAGCACGTGAAAATTCGTAGAATGTTATCTAATTTAGTTGGAACTTGGAAATAATTTAGCTTCGAAAATCCTATTATTTGACTCTTAACTCTTAAATTAAAATTTTAAATTTTAGCAAATTCCAATTATATGTTTTCAAACATAAGTAAGGTTTTCAATACATACAAAATACAGCCCGTGAAATTGACGCAGGGGAGGACGTGAGGTCGAGCACCGTCTTCCTCAAGAGGATAACTATTCCAAATCCACGGAACTTCTCTGGACTCCTCACAGAGACTTCTTGAATCCACGAGAAAAGAGAGTAAAAAATAGAAATAAATTCTAAATAAATTCGAAATAGATTAATGAATAATTGATAATCTTCTAATGTGTCTCCTTACACCATTAATATAGAAAAAAATAAACTAAAATTCGTAATTACTAAAAATAGCAAAATTCTAACTCTAATAAAAATCCTAATTCTAATAAAACTCTTCTAAGACTTAATTTCTAAAAATAAGAATTTCAAATAAACTTTCTCTAGAAGAGTCCTAGTATAACTAAAAGTTATTTCTATAAGGAAAGAAAATCTAAAACTCTAAAAATTATTAAAAAATCGGAATTACTAAAAATAGTAAAAATTTTCTAAAAACTTGTTTTTGAGCTGAAAGCATGACGTTTTCCGACGAACAGACAGATGCGACCACTTTGTGGTCCACCTCGGATGGCCTGTTTCAAGTAAAGATTGATAGTCAGTTATGCATCGTAACGATACCCGATCAAAAGTTATGGTCAATTTATGGTCCACCTCCTTTTGGCTCAACCATCTTTGGAATATCTACGTGACACGTTCTAGACCTCCACTTGAAAAAACTCGTCCTCGAAGTTACGCAAGAGACTTGGCACATGAGTCCGAGATAACTTCCTCGGGCGATGTTCATTAGCCCTTTTTTATACTTGCATTAAGCTCTTGACACAATACATGTACTCATGCTTTCCTTGACTTGACTAATATTGATCAGTTCCTTCACATCTGACACAATACATGTACTCATGCTTTCCTTGACTTGACTAATATTGATCAGTTCATTCACATCTGTCTTTAAAATCTCATATATTTTTTTCTGATAATGTGGGAAATTGGGTGGACTTGCTCCTGAGACAGGATCAACGTGATTTTGTATATCTCGTATGGGAGGTAATTTATTAGAGAGTTCATCGAGCACAACCCTCTTAAACTCCTGCGATACTGGTTCCAAATCCTCTAAGATATTTACAGGTTCCACATATTTTTTCTTTTCAACTAATGGATATATATTTCCCATTTCCTCATATTGTTTAACAAAGGCTTGTTCAGTGATGAGATATTGTCCCTCCACTTTAGAAGTCTTGGGTTGGTTCTCCATTCCTATAGAGGTCACATGTTATTTGATGAATCACGTAATCTGTTGCAACTCCGTTTTGATGAAGTCGTTTCTCGCGGACCAATAATAGGATTTTTCTGCATAACCTTTTACTGATCGACTATCCTGATAATAATTTTGGTTTTGTTGGAATAATACCTGATCATAATCTCAAGGGAGGAATCGCATGCACAATAACTTCTTCATCCGTGACCACATGCAGATTGACGCTTTCATCTGTCTCGCCCGCTCAAGTTGAAGTTGTTCCCACCAATCTGAAGCTCTGCTCCTCAACTTATATACCACGAGTTTAACTTTCCTTTCTTCTACGATATTCATGTAGTTGAAGAAACATTCGACTTCGAGCAACCAATCGAGGAAGTCCTTGAAGTAGAGTTGACCATTAAAAACTAGGAAGATCGACTTTCATCTTGAATTCTTGAACCATCATGTGGTTCATTGATAAGATCGCCTTGGATCAAGATAATTACGAATTCCGGTAATTTGCCGGTGGTGGATCACCACCATGAACACGAGTTGCCTTTGGTTTTCCGTCAAAAGATCCGCTATATGTAAGCTTTAGTTTTCTCTTGTTGCACTATTTGAAAGTCAGTTAAAGGTAAATTCCCTGTAGCATATGGGATTAGTCAGAAGCCATCAATCCGAGGAGAAACCTCGCTTTGATACCAAACTGACGCAGGGAGGACGTGAGGTCGAGCACCGTCTTCCTCAAGAGGATAACTATTCCGAATCCACGGAACTTCTCTGGACTCCTCACAGAGACTTCTCGAATTCACGAGAAAAGAGAGCAAAAAATAGAAATAAATTCTAAATAAATTCAAAATAGATTAATGAATAATTGATAATCTTCTAATGTGTCTCCTTACACCATTAATATAGAAAAAAAAAAAACTAAAATTCGTAATTAACAAAAATAGCAAAATTCTAACTCTAATAAAAATCCTAATTCTAATAAAACTCTTCTAAAGCTTAATTTCTAAAAATAAGAATTTCTAATAAACTTTCTCTAGAAGAGTCCTAGTATAACTAAAAGTTATTTCTATAAGGAAAGAAAATCTAAAACTCTAAAAAATTATTAAAAAATCGGAATTACTAAAAATAGTAAAAATTTTCTAAAAACTCGTTTTTGAGCTGAGAGCGCGCGTTTTCTGACGAAACGGACAGATGCGACCCACTTCACCTCGGATGGCCTGTTTCAGTAAAGATTGATAGGTTGTACGCCTTGTAACAATACCCGGATCAAAAGTTATAGTCAATTTATGGTCCACCTCCTTTTGGCTCAACCATGCTGGGAATATCTCTGTGACACGTTCTACATCAGAAATGCCATCAGATTGTATTAGGATGGATTGTCTTGGTCAGGTTGTCCTAGTTAGGTTATTGAGATATACTGTCCTGAGACAGCTATCTGTTTGTCATATGTCAGGCCCACTAGATCAAGGAGTCAAATGTAAACTAGCACGTGTGGCATGTGTGAGATTTTAGGATGAGCAGTGACACGTGTAGCATTATGATGCAGGTGCAGATTGACACACCTGGCGAACGTTGGGACACATCTATATTCTAAATAAACTAGGGGTGTGAAGCAAATGGATGGCTAGAAATAATTGTTTTAGGTCCCATGGCCCACTTGAGTATCGTGATTTTTGTATGCCAAAAGAACTATATCTCTCACAGGTATGACCTATCTGGCATGTGAATGGGCGAGGAAAATCATTTTGGACCAGTAAATGCTACCAATTTGGCTGGTGACCTCTGTGGGCCCCACCGTGATGTATGTGTTTCATCGAGACAGTCCATCCATTTTGCCAGCTCATTTTAAGCTAGGAGCCAAAAAATGAAGTAGATCAAAATCTCAAGTGTACCACACCACAAGAACCAGTGGGGATTGAATGCTTACCGTTGAAAACTTCTTGAAGGCCCACCGCAATGTTTATTTTCCATCCAACCTGTTCATGAAGTCACGTAACCCTGGATGAAGGGAAAACACAAATATCAGCTTGATCTAAAACTATAGTGGAACCCAAGAAGTTTTCAATGGTAACCGTTCAATCTCCACTGTTTCCTGTGGTGTGGTCCACTTGAGCTTTAGATCTGCTTATTTTTGGACTTATGTTTAAAATGAGCTGCCAAAATGGATGGACGGTGTGGATAAACAATACTTCATGGCAGGCCCCACAAAGATTGATTGGACCCACTAATAAGGCGATCCAACGCAACTGAAATTAGGGCAATTGATTTTCAGGTAGGCCACACGCTTATGTGTAATTTGGGACATCCATAAATTTCTTTGTACCGTTTATTTATTTTGTACGCTTGTAGCCTACCAGACGACATTTCATCCTATTTTTTCAAACATGGCATTGGGATCTCCACATGAACGGCTCCAATCTTGTACACGTGTTCCTCATTTCCTCGTGCTAAGTGATGCTCCTGGGATTCCACTCCTCTGAGCCACTCGCCTCTGAATGGAGCCGTTCGTTCGGTGGGGCCCACTACGGATGGCCGTAATTATGACCAAATCAAGTGTCCAGAACAAACCCTAACCACCGTATTTATTGACTTCTGCGCAATAAATGTGAAAATTAGACCTTTTAATCTTGACCGTGAATGTGGCCATTGGTTATGGTGGGCCCCACTGATGATCCAATCAGTGAGCTTTGGTACTGACAAAACCGAGCTCCATGGTACCGGTAAATCCTAATAAATAAGTAATTATTACTTTTCCATTTGTTCTACATAAGGCTGTGAGCTTTTCTTTGCTGCTCCTTTTATAAGCTTTTGAGGGGCGGTGGCCTTGCATCATCTTCAACATGCTTAAAGGATTTAGATAATCGGCTATAAAAATCTCATTTATTCTTTCACATCAGCGTAACCTATCACATACAACCAGATGTATAAGAGAGTCTCGCCTCTTTGGATTGTGTCTTGGCTGGAGTCTTCTATCACTAATCTATTGTGTGGAAAGGTTGTTAGAGTCCTTACGTCACTTGATTGTGGCATCTATAGAGAATGCTTTTGACATGACTGTAACATTTAATCCTAGATAAGAATATGCTTTGATATGATTTTGTCATTTAATACTGAGAGAGATTTGCTTTAATGAGACTCTCTAATGTGCACATCTTTAACTACTCTTGAAGTTAATTTACATCACACATGACACGGCTGCCAAGTGGCGTCTTTTAGATCGTTCGATTTGCTTGTGTTGTGTAAACAATGATAGAGGGTGTGAGCAAAATTTCGTCTATCACTTAACGCATAGTGTCAACATGTGGTGGCACTTCATTGGTCAGAGTGGAGGGCCAAATATGGGTGTAAATAGGAGCGACCTAAGAAATTTGAAAATCCTAAAAAGCCGAGGCAAGTATGAAAGTTTAAGAATGTACTTTATGGTCTAAAACAAGCAACTAGAGCTCAGTTCGCAAATGTTAAAGAAAACTTTTTTAAAAATTATTTTATTTCCTTTTCTACTAATACATGTACTTTTATGAAGCACTTTGCAAAGAAAATAACTATATGTGACATTTACATAGATGATTTGATCAATTGGGGCAACATTTTTTAAGCAAGTGGAATATTTGAAAATTTTTTATCTCTCAGATGTTTGAAATGAAAATTTTGGAAGAACTTGAATACTTGTTAGGTAAAATAATAGAAATAAAAGATTCTTTAAAAAAAAAATTCTTTTAAAAGAAATTCAAGAATTTGCTTGTAAATTTTGGTTTGCTCAATTCAAAACTGATCGCGCACCACTTGAAGTGAATTACAAGCTAACTAATTATATTAAATGTATTATGCGGATCAACATGAATGACCAAGGTGCATCTTCTTTGAAGGGACCTTGTGGAATTCCCTCAAGGTTTATTGAAGAGGCACTCTTCTTTGAAGGTTACAATGTGTGCATGTAGCCTTATGGAATTCTCTGTTGGGGGCCTTGCACAAAACCTTAGGATCTAGCCTCCCGAAATAAACCAGAATTATGGATAATAAAGCAATGAAATAAATCAAAGCATAAATCACACACCACACGAGATTTTTACGTGGAAAACCCTCAAAGAGGTAAAAACTACGGGACCTCATCCAGATCAACAATCCACTATGAAGTAGAACGTTACAACCTTCTTCACTCACACAGGAGTGGATGAACAATGAAAGAATAAAGAAAAATGAAGAAATTTCACTGATTACGAGGACGTAGGAGCGCTGAGATATAGATTGCACCGTAGATTATCTTCACGAGCATAACCTCCCTTTTACAAGCTTCCTCTCTCTCTCTCTCTCTCTCTCTCTCTCTCTCTCACCTTTGATATCCCTAAATCCTTTAGGAAACCCCCTTATGCTTTTTTATCTCCCAAAAAACCCTAGAGACTTCTTATTTATAGTTTTAGGAAACTATTTTCCGCATCCCAGTTGCGAAAGGACTTGCGAAACAAAAATCCGCACAAAATTGCAGAACGAATCTGCGTAACCTTGATTGGTCGAACCGAGTCCTCGACCGGTCGAGCGCCACCCATGACCGGTCGAGCACTTCCCTCGACTGGTCGAGCACCACGGAAAACCAAAACCTCAACTCGCTAGACTTTGAGTCGAGCCCTGCTCAACTGGTCGTGCACCAGCCCTCGACCGGTCGAGTAAAGCTTACGACCGGTCGAGCACGGGGAAAAAATCCATCATTCTCTTGCATTAGTTAAAGAGTCCGCATGAATGGAAAATAAAGGCATGCATGCATAGCCATTTACATGTCTTTATGATGATTCTTCAATTTAGTGGTTACCATTCACTCCATGCATGCATAGCCATTTGTGTGACTTCATGATGATCCTTCAAGGTAAAAGTTACCATGCACTCCATGCATGCATAGCCATTTATGTAGCTTCATGATGGCCTTTCAATGTAGATGTTATCATGCACTATGTCTATTCATGACTGTTTATGTGGCTTCATAATGGTTCATTGATGGACCATGCATGAAAAAGACTATAAAAAGCAAATGGGATATGGTGAATATGTGAACACAACCATATGATCAAGAATTGTAGAGAATTTCTTAGTAAATAATTGGTTATAGTGCTCTTGGGCTAATTGAGATTGTCATAAACCTTTTTTTTTTTTTTTTTTTCTCTCTTCCACTTTTCATTATTGTCATTAGAGAATCTCTCTAGCATAGATGATGGGCAATGAAATATAGACGGTGGAATTACAATAAGAGTTCGATCATTAATGATCATAGCCGTGTAATTATAATTTGAAGGTGTTATCTGCATAACATAAGGCTTGTATGTTTGATCAGTTACTACTCGGACCACTTCTACAAATTGGGTCTTTGGATCATTGGAGATAGTAAAAACCTTAAAAAAGATAAAGGAGAGTTGCTCATAGATGCATGTGCTTAACAAGAGATAGTAGCTTATCTAGGCATTACTGACCCAAATTTGGCATATCCAATTATGGTCATAGGTTAATTTATGCAAGAATTAAAGAACCCACATATGAATAGAGTGAAGCGTATCATGAAATATGAAGGAAACCATTAATGAATGTGTGTTTTACAAGTATGGTGTACTAATAAAGTTAGAGGCTATTGCGATGCAGATTAGGTCGGTGATCCATTTACACATCGTTTAACATCAAGTTTTTATTTCAATCTTAGTTTGAGAAGCATGTCATGGTGAAGCAAGAAGATTGTGTTGTCTACTACGAAGATTAAATATTGAGTTACAAATACAAAACTATGCGGTTGACACACTATTAAGCGACTTTGGAGAAGAAGTCGACCATCTTATTCCGATTATGAGTGATGGTGTTAACACGTTCATGCTGACCTCAAATCAGACATTTCATGCCAATATGAAGCACATAGAGGTCCATTATCACTTTATTCACAATTTTTTAACACACTCACACCCACATCTTGATGTTGAAACTTGCTCAAACCCATGATCTCGATGCTGAAACTTACAGAATCTACCATTGAGCCATGAGTAAGGACCCTTATTCGTGAGAAGGTTACAGGGAAAGAGATAAAGTTAATGCACATGTCAAGAAGTGACTAATTAGTAAATATTTTCACTAAAACACTTATATAAATGGAATGTCGAGAATCGTTACCAAGTCCTAATTTAATTAGAATCCTAATTGTTAAGCAATCTTTGGTTAAATTGTAACGTCATGGATTTTCACTGTTTTGGATTTCCAAAAATCCTTGAATTTTTTTTTAAAAATATATAATTAACTTTTATTATCACTAACTAATCATTAACACTCAATGTTAGTTTATACATGGGTAGTACCAGTAAAGAACTGCACAAATCCGATTAATCAACCATATGAAGCCAACAAATCTGGCCGAGCACTTAAACACCGAGTTTAGTCACATGATTTGCTCACACAGAGCCTAAATATAGCCGACCTATCGTTAATTAGTCGAGACAATTACAACTAAATAAAGACCTACTAAAATTCGAGATAACTAGTAGTCAAATCTTAATTAACAAACCAAACTGACCCCGTATCCTTTTAGCCTAAGAACCGACGGCTTACGGTGATTACAATCGAATCATTATTTTCGCTAGTTGCGAATAGGCCACACTATGAACTTAATTAATCCAAACCCTTATAATTGTGCACGAGAAATCTCGCTACTCAATCATTACAGAAATGTCTCGATTATCAAAAGAAACTTTAGACCACTTATTAGTGGACCACTAAACCTGAGACTATAGAAATATGTTCGTCTTAATGGGCTTGACGTCCATTGCGGGACATCGAGCAAAGATTGCGTCTCGAATCGTTCAACTTGGACTCGCAAGTCGAGTGCTTAGATTGTGTGAATACCTTATATAAAAATATAGAACTTAAATGAAATAAGTCCATTTGTTCTTTCACAAAGTTGTAACTTTCGAACCATTAATTCACGACCAAAGTCGGGGTACCGAGTAAAGATATTTCCCCAAACATATCCGTATAGCCGTGGCCCCGATCGACTATCAGTGACCGTTGAACAGACTTCTAATCATATTTGTCGATCAGCGAATCCAAATAACGGGCTGATCATATCCATACGTAGATCATTATTAGGGCTAACTATCCTATGGTGTATATCGATATGTACACCCCATAATGGGTCCTAGAGGTTAGAAAAACCCTCCCATAGGGCTAGTATAATACAAACTTAGCCCTTAGGGCCATTTACATAACTTCTGGAACTATATAAGGCTTCCATTTGGGCACCCCATTTCTCCATACGAATTTTGCCCAAGAAAGAAATAAAGAAAGAGAGAAAAAGAGAAGAAAGGAGATCTTGTGAGGGAGATCTTGGGGTGTTCTTGATGGATTCCCTTCGATCAAGCTCTAGCTTCGACCGTTCTTCTACATCGAATCCATCTCACTAACAATTCGAAGGTAAGAAACAAACCCTACTTCTCAACCTAGACTTGTCTACATTGAATTGCACAAATCTCACCTAGTTGCTTTGAAATTGGTGTAGGAATTGTCTTTCCCCAAATTTCTAACCCTAGGAACTCAAAATCGGAGATTTCTTCTTAAAGGTGCGGGCCATTATGCCTTTGTTTCCATTTATCGACCCTTGAGGGTCGTAGTTAATGATTTCTTTTGGTGAATGATTTGTAAATAGTTAGCATGTTCATATTTTTGTGTTTAACTATAATGTGTGATTGCTTGTCTATATATGCTCGCATGTTTGATGAAATGCCTAAATGATTGAATGTGTTGTTTTAATAATGCTCACATGTTTGATTGAATGCTAGATTGAATGTGTCGATTTGTTAATGCTCACGTGTTTGATAGAAGGCTCCAGTGAATGTATTACTCTATTGAGGCTCACATGTTTGATTAAATGCCCAAGTTTTTGCATTGTTGAATATATGATTCTTATGAAACCTCGCAATAATCGCATGATGAGGTGCTAGGTCCGTAGTGATATTAGAATTGCCTACGATGTTGAGTCAGTCGACTGACCACCCAATTTAAGAGGAGACCCAAGTTAGGTGTAACAACCCGAATCTTCAGGACCCGAGTATACGACCCGTTTCCCAAAAACCCGAGTGTTAACCTTAAAGGATGGTCAAATTCAAGTGTACATTTTTTTTTAACTATCAGAGTAAGCAATGAGCGTAGTGTGGACAATTCGACATAAAGGATAATTTCATTATCATTCAAATATACAAGAAACTACCCATAATGACTTATACAAACCAATGTCTCTGAATTTAACAAGTACAAGATTTATAAGAATTTAATACATGATGAATAGAAGAAAACATATAAATATAAGCCACAAGACCGCAATCCATTAGCAATCCTGGTGCATCCATGGCACTTTATGCTCTCATCAAGTCGATCATATACATCATCTAGGCCACTGTTTCCAATATTTGATGGATGAGTGGCCACCAAGTGAATTCCCCTCAAGATTACACACCGCCAATGCATTAGGTAAGCATAGTTATAAAACAACAAAGCGATCAAAACAATACATAATGCGGTGCATGGATGCATGGATGCACATCGGCATTGCACATCCATTATGCAAATCACGACTGGGAAAATCATCCACTTATCGATAGTCGGTGGTGCCAGCTAGCGAAACGATACCCTGGAGATCCTAAGGGCACGTGCTACAGCATCCAGATTAGCCACCCGTCATCGCCAACATGCTATGGATGCATGATTAACCAAACCGTTATTAATCCAATTACAATCAACCAATTTAGGTAAGCTCAAGGACACTACGGGGAGCTCAGAGCCCAGCGTAGGCCGACAGCTCGGGCATAGTGTCCCATACCACCATCCCCGGCTCATGAGACTACCACCTTAGGATGTTTAATGGAAAACCGTCGACTAGTGGTCAATCATATTACAACATATGGAGCTTACCATCGCATGGTTGCACAGTATAAAACATCGAGCCCATATAGGAAAAATATCAAAACAAAACTACATAAGGCGAGTATCAAAACCATGCGATAAAAGACCATCCTTGAAAACTGTTGGGCACAATAACCCTGGATGGTAGGCCCACATCAATGGTTAATTTAAATCGTCATTTAATAACCACTAAGTCGAAGGTCCATTACTATCACAACCAGTTGGGTTACATCCCAAGTATGGGTGTACACATATAGGTGGGGGTTTCCCACTGGTGTACCAGTTTAAGTTCCATAAGCAATTCACAAATAATCCACAAGCATGAATAAATATGCAGAATAAATATTAAGTAGGCAATATCGCAATTCAATTTCCACCAGCCAACACATGTGATTATAAGAGAGAGATATCAATTATAAATTTAAATAAAAACTATAACTTAAGCTAATGAGAAAATGGAAAGCTCAAGGGGAAGAATCATCACCTTATGTTTGAATCACCTATACCATCGCTACGAAATGTGTGTTCCCTTGGAATCGGTCCCTACCATAAATCGTAAGGTTGTACAATTAGATCCAAGCTTATTCACCATTTAGGGTTGTGGTCTTAACCTAGGTTTAGGGTTTTGATGTGGGATTAGGGTTTTCATCTTAGGGTTTAGTCTTAAACTTAGATTCTAGAAATTGAATCCTGAATTATTAATATTAATATTGTTATTATTGTACAGCCGATCGAATAATATTTATTATAGGAGTATTAATCCATCAACATTCATAATGATGGTTTCTAAGTTCCTATTTAAAAGTACCGACACTATCTAATATTTCTATAGCGATCGATAATCTTTTAAGTAGTGCAAGTAATAATAATAGGACTTCTATAGTGCTATGGTAAGGACTAATTGCCAACGCTACAAAAATTTTCAAAACGATCGTTAATACTAACAATACACTTACTGTTAGCTAATCAAGGTACTAATAGTTATTGTAATAAAATAAATAGTATGCTTTAACGTAAATGTTACTATTTTAAGAGCGGCAAAATAAAATAAAATGCTAATATTCTAATAATGATAATTTCTATATGTATTATCCAATATCAATATAGTTAATTTACAAATGGTTAATTATATCTAATTTTAATAACCCAAAGAAAATGATAATAACAACAGTGATAATTGAAATAATTTTAATCAGGTCAGAAAATGAGGGCTCACCTAGTCGACTCAGTTCGAGTCGAGTTGACTCAGCTTACGCACCACCACCTTGCTCACTCTCTCTCTCTCCTTCTCTCTTTCTTTCTCCCTTTCTTCTCTTTCTTTTCTTTTTTTTTTTTCTACTTTTCTTTAACGCTGGAGCATCCATCAGCGGACACCCAGCTCAACCGAACTTGAGCCGAGCATGGCTGACTCGGTAGCGAGTCAACAACATGGTGTCGCTGTACACGTTAACCCTCTCTCTTCCTCAACTCTCAAACCCATGACTATCATCTGGACTCAGCCAGACTCACCCCACTTGGTCTGGATTCAGTCCAGTGGACCACCACGCCAGATCGGCAGCAAGACATGACAAAGAAGAAGAACCGCACCATCTTCTTCTTCCTCCTTCTTTCATCTCCTCTCTCTTTCTATCTGTTTCTCCTCCTTTCAATCTCTCTTCTCTTTTCTTTCTTTCTTGGAATGGCACCGAACCGAGCCAGACTCACCGATCCCATGCATCTCGGCCAAGGCGAAGCCAGAATGTGCAACAGCTGCCGCACCACTCTCACATTCTCTCCCCTCTCTTCCATTCTCCTTCTCTCTTCCCACTTCGTTTCTTCCCGCTGAAGGTCCCACAGCACCACTACACGCCCTAGCTCGAAGATAGCATGCCCGAACAGAGTCTGGCTCGGATTGGAGCGACGGGGAAGATGATAGCCATTAATGGCGTTTTTGAAAGTGGAGCTTCTTCCACTGATCTACACCTTACAAACGGTCCCAATGGACTAGAGGAAGCTTGCAGATAAGCTCCATTGAAGCTTAGAGAAATTTCGGGTGGTGGGTTCAAGAGAGGAAGCTAGCGATGGGTTTTCGTTAAATTACTCTACATGGTAGCACCCGAGTACTGGAAAGTACGGGGTGTTACATTAGGTCAGCCACCCTAGACTTTTTCAGTCGAATCGAGTCGAACACGGACAATCGACAGTAGTTGGACTATATGGGATGCTCACACCCAATGTTAGTTGTGCCAGAGTTCTCCAAGTCAATCAAATTAGTCCAATATTCGATTGATCAGGTGTGTTCACAATGTAGGATAACAACAAATAGAATCTATGATGCCCATATTCCCATTAAATAAGTCTACTTATAACCATTAGTGGTACGATCCACAAGAGTCATGGGCCAGGCATGGTAGTATGAGACACCGTGTCCGAGCTGTTGGCCTACGTTGTGGTGACAAGCCACCCCATAGTGACCAATGAGCAATCAAGATGGCTATGAGCCTGGTACATCAAACTGTAATGATGCCACGATCACTCCACATTTGTGTTTGGGTGACGACTCTTATATCATTTATGGGCGCCCTCCACCTATCGATAGGTCGCCTAACCCTGCACGTCCGGACTATGTCATCCGAGTCCTTGATGTGGGATCGGTCGGGCCAGTATTAGCCTCACATTAATTAGGGAGTTGTCGTCTGGATAGTAAACCCACCAGTCAATCGGTCGACTAACCATAGGCGTCCGTACTGTGTCATCTAGATCCTTGATGTGGGATCGGTTGGGCTAGTGTTAACCTCACATTGATTGGGGAGTTGTCGTATGGGTGGTAAACCTGAATATGGATCAAGGGACACATACGAGGAGCCACTTCGGCCGCCCCGATCCTAGTGGTTCAATTGAAAGCATGATAAAATGAGGGTACCATGCTTCCCCAATATGCTGGATGAATGAAACTTAATAATTACTCGGCTAATGTAAACATTCATCGCATTAGTTTAGGTTAGCAATTTACAGTCGAGGTCGCATTGAGGGAGTGTTGGTCATTTGCGAACGTATAGATGGAGTCACTTGAAGGAGTGTTGTTTGGAAAGAACATGCATCATGTCATATATTCATTTATACATTTAACAAAAGTATTTAGAAAATGCTTGTTTGGTTGTTTATCATTAATTACGCTGATTAGGTTGATAATGTGTAACTTAGAACTAATGGAACCACTGAGTTAGCTACTCATTCCCACTTGGGACGGTGTTTCAAAATATCAACTAAGCATATCATTGATGCAGGTACTAGTGAGACCTCAGACAGGTAGGCTTATATTGGGTTTTGCCAACGCCATTATGTTTTAGAGAATTTGATATAAACTGAAAGCTTTACACTTTAACCGTCTTGGGTATGTATATTGTTAGAGGTGGGCATCGAGTCGAGTCAGACCGAATTGGGTCCAACTCGACTCGATTCAAAATTTTCAAGTAACTACCCGAACTCGATCCAATCAGGGACTGAGTCTAGGTCAGCTGACTTGATCCGATGCACGGTTGGCCTGACTTGAACTAAGTCTGACTCATCAGGGAAACCAAGTCAGATCGGGTTGGGTACGGTTCGGATCGGGTTAGGTCTGTGGGTCAAACTATGAGGTATGTGTTATATCCAAACCGTCCATCCATTTGGAGAGCTTGTCTTAAGGCTTGAGCCAAAAAATAAGACAGATCTAAAGATCAGTTAGACTACACCGCAAAAAAGTGTGGGGGATTGAACGTTTACCATTGAAACCCTTTTGGAGATTATGGAAATTTCGGATCTATATGAAATTTGTTTTTCCTCTTCATCTATGTATTTTAACCTTATTAACAGATTAGATGGAAAATAAACATTATGGTGGGCCCTACAAATTTTTTAATGGTGAAAATCATTATCCTTGCTGTTATTTTCAGTGTGATCCATTTGAGCTTTCGATATGATTCTTTTTTTTTTTAATGCTCTAAAATGATCTCGAAAAATGGATAAACGGTATGGATATGATAAATACATCATTGTGGGGCCCATGTAACTTTGATCTCATTTGAGTTATTCGTACAACTCGAAGCTCGAGGTGCGTCTGCGCTTGACTTTGCATGACACGTATCTATACCAGCTGTATAGTTGGTGTGTTGTACACGAAATAGGATTGAACCCTGATGCATATCCACGTGAATGCATGTGGTTTATCCATGTGGGGCCACTATGAATGCATGTGGTTTATCCACGCCGTCCATCCGTTTTTTCATATCATTTTAGGGGTTGAACCCAAAATTGATTTATATCCAAAGCTCAAGTGGACCATACCATAGGAAAAAGTAGAAGTATCGATTTCCACCGTTGAAAGCTTTATAAGGCCCCAATAATATTTATTTGTCATCCAACCTGTTCATAAGATTAAAAAAAAGACATGGATGAAGGGAAAAAACAAATATCAACTTGATCTAAAACTTCTTTGGCCCCTAATAATTTTTTAACGGTAGATGTTTAATTCGCACTATTTCCAATGGTGTGCTTCACTTGAGGATTGGATACACTCCATTTTTGGGATAAAGCCCTAAAATTATCTATTAAAAGAGATGGACGGAGTGGATAAATTTCATGAATGATAGTTGGGCCCACAGAGTTTACTCAGTATGCCCGCTTTCATGGTACGCTTCCAGGTTTCAAGGTCTTGGACTCTCGGGTACACTTGCCCAACACGCACGCCTTATCAATGCGCCGCCCACTCGCCAGTGCCCTCACGTCACCTTCATATGGCCTGACCGGATCAGATCGGATCGGTCCAAATCGAATCCAATCGAATCGGTCCGGATTGGCCACTGATCCGAACTCGATCCGATGTATGGTTGGATTTAAGTGGGCCTACTTGATCTGACCTGATCCTAGCCTTCGGGTCGGATCCATCAGATCGGGTCGGATTCTGCCCAGCTCTATATATTGTGGCTTGTGTATCCCCATTTTGGACGATCACCACCATTGAAATTATATTTTTTACTGTTAGCTCTACTATTCTAAATCTTTTGTTATCTCTGCCGCGCTTTGGATCTGCTAAGTGAATTGCGTTACTCTGATTATCCGTGTACAGAATAAATGAGAATCTGAATAAGGTCACATGTGCATTCTCATTGAGTTAACACACGGAAACTAGGGATCCGGGTCTCTGTACTTGGGTGTCAATTTTCAGGGCGTTACATAAATCAAATTAGAAAAGGAGTTGGTTAGGAATATCCTTCTTAAAGTTGTTGTAATAGTAAGATTAAGAAATAAGAAGCTATCTTTTATATAAAGGCTAAGTAGCTAGTAAACAACATAAATTGTAAGAGATCTCTCCTCTCTCTTACTTTTGAATAATGCTCTCTCCCTCTCTCCATATAACAATCGGAATCTTGCAAGAAAATTATTATAAGTTGATGGGATCTTTCTTATGTTCTTTTGTTAGGCGCCATATGAGTCCACATGCTGAGTTTTTCAATAATTCCAATTGTCCATATTATGTATAGCATCCAATTTATCACATTTTCCCATCATGAAAGTTGGATGTCGTCCCAAAAACCATATCAATCCAACTAACCATGGGCCACCACATGAATTTCGAGGTTTTTGGAGGGGTCCGCCAATTTCATAGTGTCTAGAGCCATACACATCCACAGGTGACACATGTGCAAATCTGATTGGGTCCCACCCGAGTAAAACTCAGTAGAGCTAACCCAACTTAGTGGTGGTGAAAACATTGAAGGTTGACACAAATTGGGTACTATCTTGCTTCTACACATTTTAGTACCGGCATGATAAGCAGGATTTGATTGGATGACAAGCCACAGCTAAGTAATGAGGCTAAATTTGTAGGTTAATTTGCATTCACCATCTAAAAAATAATGGTGGTTTTATTTTTCTGTCTTTTTCAAAAATCTTTTCAACATGTGCGGGTAATATACAATGATCTAGACCATCCAAAATGTATGTCCTACTGTGAATGGAGAATAAATTAAAAACCACACTAACGCAATCCTAGCCATTCAATTAATATCTATCAAATGGATTGCTAACAGTAAACGGTGAGGAGTCCAAATTCCAAGTGAAAACTCAGATAGTAAATATCAGTGCGGTCTTTCGGCGATGCTCCATCCACAGTTATATGGAAGGGGATTGCCTTTGCCCCCTACAGTTCGAAGCTATATGGGGCACACGGAGATCCTTGTGACAAATCCACTCCGTCCATCAGTTTTGCAAGATCACAGTAGGATAGGAACCTAAAAATTAGCCAGAACCAAAACTCATGTTGGCCACACCACATGAAACAGCCGGGATTAAAAGCCCCCTACTGGAAACTTCGTGGGGGCTACAGAAGTTTTGTATCAGGATGATATTCGTGCCTACAGTTTATCTGACTTATAGTAACCACATGAACGGTTTGATGGCATATAAACATCATGGTCAGCTCCAGGAAGGTTTCAACGGTGGACGTTTCCATTACCACTGTGGCCCACCTGAGTTTGGATCTGTTTGATTTTTAGAATCTGGTTCTAATGTTGTCTTTAAAAACTGATGGACGGAGTGGATTTGTCACGGGTATTCCTGTGGGCTCCACACAACTTCCGACAACAATTGGCACAGGCAATCTGCGTCTCAATTAGATCAGAGATTTGGACGGTTTGTATTACACTACAGATACTCCATGTGCACATCTGACGCATCCCCACCTTTTTCTAAATGGTGGGAAACAAACAGTGTTGAAAATCAGTGGTTTTTAAAATAATAAAAATAAAAATTCAAAATTTTCAAAATTTTGGATTTTTTTTTCAGTGTGTGTGCTTTGTCCCACATCGGAAATGTGAAGAAAACTTTTGTGGTTTATATGTGGACTTGTGAAGAGTATTCTTATTTGGAGTTTTTGGAGGAGATGAAACACGGGTTGCGTGTTCCAGTGCGTATGCTAGAACACACGCGTGCGCTTGGGCTCGGGCACAGGTGTGGGCGAGGGCAGTGTGGCTGTAGTGGCGCTAGATGACGCACTTTATAGGTGCGCGTTGTGTCGCAAAGAGGTCGCTCCCTCGCGACCTTACGTCAACTAGCGCGAGACGGTGCGATCGCGGTGCGATGGGTCTGGTCAGAGCCTTAGGACGGTGTAGATCTGAAAATCTGAAATGAGCCTGGGTTTTATAGGTGACTGAGAACGGTCGGATCTTAAATCTAAAATATCTAGCCGTTTCTAAAAACGGATAGCTACCTTGAAAGCCACGACGGTCCGAAAACGGACAGGCCAGGATGATCCAACGGTTAGATCTTCTAATCTGATGACCAAAAACATCTGGGATTAATGGATAATAGGCAAAAACGTTTTTCAAACGTTCTGGACCATTGAATACCACACAACAACGGTACTATACCTGATGCCTATATAAACTGAACCATTCCAGTCCAAATTTCATCATCTTAACACACCATCTCTCCCATCAAATCAGATACGATCTATAGCTCCATTCTAAAATACTTTGAACATCTCCACCGTTTGAGTCTGCCAGAAGAAATCTGCTACGTTAAAATTATTCTACAGTGTGCACGCTGGATCCAGATAAGGTTTGTCTTATCCTAGAAACAATTCACCTGTAACCTATCAGCAGTTGATAAAGGGGTAAATCACACTTTAAAGACAACATATTTTATACGTCATTCAGCCTAGTGAAATATTTTATTTTCTATTTATTTTTTATATTTTCAGTGTATCCGAACGTAAATTCCCAACACATAGAAGTATATAGCCCACAGGACCAAAAAGGTAAATCATGCACGTGGTTTACTGTGGGCCACTATCCAATACATATTTCCAAGCGGAATGATCGCATGCATTTGAACATCTGAGTTACCGTACGTTCCAGCTGTGTGGGACCCACCATGAATTGTTTGTTCCATCCAACACGTGTGCATTAGATTCACCTCCTCGCTTTAGGCCCGGACCTCCATCCCACAGCACTGGGAACAATTGGGATGAGGACAATCACAAAAGAAACTTCCAGATTGTGTGTGTGGGGCCCACCGTGATTTTGCCATCTAATCCATTCATCTGACGCGAAACATCAGTATAACCAGACCCTTTAAAAATCGGGCTATTCCATACATCGGGTGGACCATACCATATGAATTTAGAGATTTTAGGCGTGATTTTTCATTTTTACCTTTGGTGTGGCGCACTTGAGTTTTAGATCGGCCTGATTTGTTGAATATACAGTTAGAATGAGTTGTCTAGCTTGATGTACGGATCAGATGTTTCACACGTCACTTCATTTATTATGATTCCCACCCACCATTTCTCATGGTTTGGAGACACGTGTTCACCGTGCGCACACAGTCTGTCCACGCTAAGTATCAAGATTCAAAAGCTAAAAAGGAGTTGTTTGATGCTCCAGCAGAGTACGAAGCTTGATACACAGGTACTCTTGAATTGTAAAAGTCTTATATATTAAATCAAAATAAACCGTCTAGGTTGTGGAATCCTCTATTGCTGAGTCATACGTTCAAAATCAGTTCGATTGAATGGCCCCAACCTCTGATTTCTGGACACTTGTTTCTTGAAACAGGATCGTTGGATACTTTTCATTTCAACCGTCCAATAAATGTCCCCCAATCCGATAGTCAGCTATTGAAATAACCAATATCTTTTTTTTTTTCATGATGCATCTAAACTAAGAACCTTAATTTGAGTTATATGCTACGTAGTAATTTTTACGTAATTTTCTAAGTGGTGGTGTTTCATCCATCACACTCCGCCAGAGTATCAAAGCTGTTTCAAATTGAGGAGTTGGAAAAGATGAAGAGATCCTTCTCATGTGGGTGTACAAATGTTTCCCATGCTTCGCATGTGATCTTGACATATGAAGTTATTAGATATTTGCAGCCGAAAGCAGGTGTTAGGCCCACTTCTAGAAATGGATAACATGCGTGTTTCAATCAGAACCACATGTTACCACCCTTTTCTCCTTTTTCTGATGGGTGGCTGTCATTTCTCTTTCATGGGTTTAAAAGAGGTGTGCTCCGGTGGTATCGGTAGCACCCCATGCTTATGGTAGTACCCTGCAGATGTGGGGCCCACGTGATATATGTAGGAAATCCAACCCGTCCATCAGATGCGTGGGCTTGTGTTATCTCCAGGTGTAAAAAAATTAGCCGGGTTTAACAGTCAGGTGGGCTACAGAACAAGGAACAAGATGAGAATGTGCATACTTGATTTTGAATGGGGCCTACCTGAGTTGAATATGATCTGTTGTTGGGCTAGACCCTTCATCAAGGTCAGATGAACGGTCTGAATGGTTTGGATTGCAGATACATTGCATGGTGATCCTTCATCGGTCTGAGTTTGTGTACTGGGGGTATCTTTTATCTCACACATCTGTTGGATGGATTCGATCTCATGAATACGTCACGTGGGCCCCACTTTTGTCCGGTACTACCAGAGCACGCCCTGGATTTATAAATAATAATAATAATAAAAAACTTTAGTTCTACTTTCTTCACCATCAGAACATGTGGGCCCACCATGATAAAAACATGGGAAGACATATGGTAAATGCGACTAGGCCCGATTGATCTCGAGCCCAAAGTCCCATATCCGACCGATAAAGTTTCGGGTGTCCAAAGCCCATGATCGGCCGTTGAATTGTGGTGGGCCAAAGCAATAAGTCAATCCAACGGCTGATAAAGAGCTGTATCAAACAATCCAACCCTTGTTGAATTTGTAAATGATGGTTAAGTGGGGCTTGTTAGAAAGCCCAACTGTGGCCCATATGTTTCTCACAGGCCCACCTAGGTGGGCCCATGGGCTACCCAGACCATTGAAGGCTGCCGGTCCTCAAACGTGTGGCTGTGAGATTTCCACTGAGATATTTAAAATTCATTGCTTTGGACAAACATTTCTTGGATTTTCCTTTCAGCAACCCTCTCTAGCATTGAATATTTCCTGAACCTAGCAACCTTTCTAAGTAGACCATCACCCCATGTCCAGAAAAAGGGAGGACCAACGGATTCCCTACATGTGGCCCACATGATTCACTGATCCCAACCGTTCATATGATGGCCTTTGCAGTGGATGATGGATGCCTAAAAATTCTCCAAGATTGGATGGTCCCACTTCTTTTATTATGGTCCAAGAAATTGACGGTCAAAACATTATCCTTATTCAAAAAGAAAAAAACAAATGGACTAACTATCTAAGAGTTTTTGGACGGTCCAATCTAGGAAATTATGGAGGCATCCCTTAAGGGCCAATGTCTCAGCAGAATCATTGAACCATGGGCCCCACATGTAAGTAATCCTGAATAAGGTGGCCCATCAGAGGCTATTAAAGTTAGATTTAAACGGATCCGGGTCCAAATTTCAGTTCGATTATAGAAAGCAAGTGCCTAAATATCTAATTTTTAGTTTTATCCTTTATTTAATTATATACTTATATTTTACAAATTTAGGGCCACTTGGGCAGTGGACCCTACCAAATTGGTATAAGCCTAGTACGTCGGATACGGCGTCTTGCCCGATTTTCATCGGATTTGCACGGCTCTCCATCCTTGTCGGAATCGCCGCACTTAAGTGGCACTTTCCTTCACATAAATGCAATGATAGAAGTTCAAAAAAAAAAAAAAAACTAAAAATGCAACTAATTGCATTAATGTAGGAGGAAAGCTGGGCTTTACAGCGGCGAATCTAAAATAGAGATGGTGGGCCCATCAAAATCAGGATTGGCCTTAATCTTAATTATGTAGGATTTCGTAACCAAATAAAACCTTATGAATATTAGACAATCTTCCACACAAGATTCTAGATCTCACGAATTCATACTAGTTGGCTAATCATCTAGTTAATTGATTCCCAAAATAATTATTCTTAATATTAAAAAAAAAAAATTGTTTGAGATTGAATCTTGGTCTAAATGGATTGATCTTTTGTACCCAACTCATGGTTCGGAGTGCTCGACAATAAATGAAATAGAATCAAATCGAATTCAAATCTTCTTCTTGGAGGCTCATGTCCTATTAATCCAACCCAAATACTACTTCCTAAGTCGAGTTTGAATACAAATATTATAATAGGTAGACTAAGTATCCAACCTAACTTGAATTTGTTGGTAACCCTAATAAGAAAAGGACTTCCACTTCGCCATAAAATATTTTCAAACATGAATAAGAAAGGAGTCCATTAATTGGTTGCAAAATAATAATAAAAAGGTTCTGTCAATTGGTTGTATGTCCTACTACTTGCACGTGGACACCTTTTTCTTAAGCGTGTACGTTAGATCCACAGTTTTTTTTTTTTTTTTTTTTTTTTTTTTATTAGTGGGCCTACCATAGAACACATGGACATTTAATCTATGTACCTATAAAATGTCATTCTCAATCTAAATGGATCATTTCTTATTCATTTTTTTTATTCAAGTTAGGTCGGATACTTAAATTACTTAGTCTACCTATTATAATATTTGTATTCAAGTTAGGTCGGATACTTAGTCTACCTTACAGATTGTCTAATATCTGTAGTGTTCATTCCGTGACGGAATCACACATAATCAGGATTAAGGCCAATCCTGATTTGGATGAGGCTACCACCAAAATGTCCAAAAAGGTATCCACAGTTTTTCTATTAGTGGGCCTACCATGGAACACATGGACATTTAATCAATGTACCTATAAAATGTCATTCCTTAAATAAGACCTTTTATATCCATTCTCAATCTAAATCTCATTCTATCTTCATGCTCGAAATTGGGCAAAACCATAGTTCAAAACCAGAAAACTCAGCTTGACTAGATGTTCAACCTGGTTAGGTTGACTTGAAACTCGAACTGAATCGACTCGATATTAATATTTATAATATTTAAAATAAATGAATATGTGCTAACTATTTAAATTTTTTATGTGATAAGTGATATCAAATACTAAAATAAATGGTAACTCAATGTGGCGCACATTGGTTTAGGCTCTTGCTTTTGTTGTTGCGTGTTCTGTTCTGGGTTTGATTGTTATTTTCCCTTCAGAAATTGGATAAGTGGTTCGGAATTGAGCTAGGGTTTTTACCATAAGCTAACCAAGATCGTTGAAATGACTTGTTAGATTTAAATGGACCGTAGTCTAGATTTCAGGTTGATTAATAATTGGGATGGATTCAAGTCCAATAAGTTGGATCCAATTAGAAATTGATTGCCTAAAGGATTAAGCCAAATTTTAGATTTTAGAGTCCTATGGATCCTCATGGAAGTATTTTTTAGTTATATATATATACGTCGGATGCCGTTGAGAAAATGTCTTTTGTCAATCACATTCATTCAACTAGATGGTCTCTCTTTGAATTAAGCAAGATGAATGAGAAGATGAGAGCCACACGTATGTCCTTGGAGTTTGGCCTAGGGAGATGTAAGAGCCTGTTGGAATTGTGTCTTGGAAAACCTATGAAAACCGTGTCTACTAGTGATGTGGATATGACATTGATGGTCTTAGGCATAAATTATAATGATATGTCATAGCTAATATCTATAATTATTTAAATACATACATGAATAAGGTTTAAATGAGAGGAATTCTTCTAAATGTTTTTAAGAACTTGAGATTTGATAAAATAGTCATTGACAAAGGGAGAGTTGTGGTCCATAAATCTCAATACGCTATTATATCATGATCATCTAGCAAATTTTAGAACAAACCTATGTTGTTATCACTATAATAATGAATATGATCATCCTATGTGAAGCGACTGATGACGAGTCAGGATGAAAAGTCTTCACTATCGGGTACAAGGAGTCGATGTGCCTGCAGCTACCCCACATAAGAGTGTAAATATATTGTGGATGCTGGCTTCTGGTGTTGGACTTATTAGACAATTGCATTGGTTCATTGACTACATTGAACAATTTCGATCAAGTCAATTCTAAGAATTGATCTCATATTTTCATATTTTAGAAAGTTGAGATTATCAAATGGAGATACATAAGGTTAATCATATAAAATTTGATTACTTTCAAAATTTTAATCTCTATTGCGTTTCTAAAAATTCCAACAAAGCTATCTATGCAGTGGACCCCAGATTTGTGAAATGTGTGACATAAAGGAGGAATCTATATCTTTTACTCTTTGCACTCTCTATAGGTGAAGCCCATGGGTAGGGGACTTTAAAGGCTCTCTTCTTTGACATAAAGGAGGAGATTAAGGTTTTAGGGATACATCAGTTATGGTACTTTATTACCAATGTAGTCTTCTACATACCATTATATTGAAAGTTTGTGAACCTGCCTTATCTCATGCACCCATATATGATCAAATCCTTCCACTATCATGGTCATCTACCATAGATACAATGCCTATTCAAGTCAAGTAGTGGACCCCTAAATCAAAACCATCTAATCATTATTGGTGTAGCCAAAATCATTTTAATATTTAAAATAAAAATTCAATAGTTGAAAACATTTATCAAACATTTTCAATGTCAAGTCTAAAATTAAAATCACTTGATGAACATCTAATCTTCAAGAACCTAGTCACAGGTGAGTTCCTGGTACAGATGTGAATAACTTAAGTAGGACTGCACAATGGTAGCCAAGAGTGTTGAGGAGTCAGACTAGTCATTCTCACTATCTACCATACATAGCCCAACTATAGTACAAAAATATATTAGGTGAAACATTTCCCCCATAATTGTCATGCAATTAAAATGCTTTTGAACCATAATTATGGTTCTATCATCGATAACTTGTAGTTCATTTATAAACTCCATGATCCATAAGAGAGTAAACTTGTGCACCCTACACACTTAAATCATTATAGAACCGACTTTCATATATCATCATGAACCAAACAGTGTTATCAGAAGAGTGACAGGAATAGTTCAATATCCGAGATGCCACTATAAGCAAATTCGCACACTCATAGAAGTGGATCCAGAGTTGCACTTATATGACTCTTAAACTAAGGCGATTGCAATTAACAAACCTTCTATAGAGAGAGAGAGAGAGAGAGAGAGAGAGAGAGAGAGAGGAAGAAGAAGAAGAAGAAGAAGAAGAAGAAGAATCTTTGATTTTATGAGTGATTTTCACAAGTTTTTAGAAGCGGAAACAACTATAAAAAATGGGAGGCTAGGCACCATTAAAAAAGAAAAAAAAAACACAGATTAAAAAAAAATAAATCAATTAATTAAGTGGCCCATCAGAGGCTATTAAAGTTAGATTTAAACGGATCCGGGTCCAAATTTCAGGCTGATTATAGAAAGCAAGTGCCTAAATATCTAATTTTTAGTTTTATCCTTTATTTAATCATATACTTATATTTTACAAATTTAGGGCCATTTGGGCAGTGGACCCTACCAAATTGGGATAAGCCTAGTACGTCGGATACGGCGTCTTGCCCGATTTTCATCGGATTTGCACGGCTCTCCATCCTTGTCGGATTCGCCGCACTTAAGTGGCACTTTCCTTCACATAAATGCAATGATAGAAGTTCAAAAAAAAAAAAAAAAACTAAAAATGCAACTAATTGCATTTATGTAGGAGGAAAGTTTGGTTTTAGGGTGGCGAATCTAAAATAGAGATGGTGGGCCCATTAAAATAAGGATTGGTCTTAATCTTGATTATGTAGGATTTTGTAACCAAACAAAACCTTATGAATATTAAACAATCTTCTACACAAGATTCTAGATCTCACGAATTCATACTAGTTGGCTAATCATCTAGTTAATTGATTCCCAAAATAATTATTCTTAATATAAAAAAAAAATTTTGTCTAAGATTGAATCTTGGTCTAAATAGATCGATCTTTTGTACCCAACTCATGGTTTGGATTGCTCGACAATAAATGAAATAGAATCAAATCGAATTCAAATCTTCTTCTTGGAGGCTCATGTCCCATTAATCCAACCCAAATACTACTTCCTAGGTCGAGTTTGAATACAAATATTATAACAGGTAGACTAAGTATCCAACCTAACTTGAATTTGTTGGTAACCCTAATAAGAAAAGGACTTCCATTTCGCCATAAAATATTTTAAAACATGAATAAAAAAGGAGTCCATTAATTGGTTGCAAAATAATTTTAAAAAAAAAGGTTCTGTCAATTGGTTGTGTATGTCCTATTACCTGCACGTGGACACCTTTTTCTTAAGCGTATACGTTAGATCCACAGTTTTTTTTTTAATTAGTGGGCCTACCATAGAACACATGGACATTTAATCAATGTACCTATAAAATGTCATTCTCAATCTAAATGGATCATTTCTTATTCATTTTTTGTATTCAAGTTAGGTCGGATACTTAAATACTTGGTCTACCTATTATAATATTTGTATTCAAGTTAGGTCGGATACTTAATCTACCTTACAGATTGTCTAATATCTGTAAGCTTCATTCCATTGCCGAATCACACATAATCAGGATTAAGGCGAATCCTGATTTGGATGGGGCTACCACTAAAATGTCCAAAACGGCATCCACAGTTTTTCTATTAGTGGGCCTACCATGGAACACATGGATATTTAATCAATGTACCTATAAAATGCCATTCCTTAAATAGGACCTTTTATATCCATTCTCAATCTAAATCTCATTCTATCTTCAGGCTCGAAATTGGGCAAAACCATAGTTCAAAAACCAGAAAACTCAGCTCGACTAGATGTTCAACCTGGTTAGGTTGACTTGAAAATCAAACTGAATCGACTCGATATTAATATTTATAATATTTAAAATAAATGAATTTGTGCTAACTATTTAAATTTTTTATGTGATAAGTGATATCAAATACTAAAATAAATGGTAACTCAATGCGGTGCACATTGGTTTAGGCTCTTGCTTTTCTTGTTGCGTGTTTTGTTCTAGGTTTGATTGTTATTTTCCCTTCAGAAATTGGATGAGTGGTTTAGAATTGAGCTAGGGTTTTTACTATAAGCTAATCAAGATCGTTGAAATGACTTGTTAGATTTAAATGGACCGTAGTCTAGATTTCAGGTTGATTAATAATTGGGATGGATTCAAGTACAATAAGTTGGATTCAATTAGAAATTGAGTGCCTAAAGGATTAAGCCTAATCCTGATTTTGGCAAGCCTCAATACTTCCAGATTGGGATTTTTGAAGCGTAGCAGAAATTAAAAGTCTTGAAAATTCTAATTTTAGATTTTAGAGTCCTATGGATCCTCAAAGATGTATTTTTTAGTTATATATATATATATATAAACTTCAGATGCCGTTGAGAAAATGCATTTTGTCAATGACATTCTTTTAAATAGATGGTCTCTCTTTAATTTATGCAAGATAAATGAGAAGATGAGAGCCACACGTAAGTTCTTGGAGTTTGGCCTAGGGAGATGTAAGAGCTTGTTGGAGTTGTGTCTTGGAAAGCCAATGTAAACCATGTCTACTAGTGATGTGGATATGAGATTGACGGTTTTAGCCATAAATTATAATGTTATATCATAGTTAATATCTGTAATTGTCTAAATACATACATGAATAAGGTTTAAATGAGAGGGATTCTTCTAAATGTTTTTAAGAACTTGAGATTTGACAAAATAGTCATTGACGGAGGGAGAGTTGTGGTCCATAAATCTCAATACGCTATTATATCATGATCATCTAGCAAATTTTAGAACAAACCTATGTTGTTATCACTATAATAATAAATATGATCATCCTATGTGAAGCGACTGATGACGGGTCAGGATGAAAAGTCTTCACTATCAGGTACAAGGAGTCGATGTGCCTGTAGCTACCCCACATAGGAGCGTAAGTATATTGTGGATGCAGGCTCCTAGTGTTGGACTTATTAGACATTTGCATTGGTTCATTGACTACATTGAACAATTTCGATCAAGTCAATTCTAAGAATTGATCTCATGTTTTCATATTTTAGAAACTTGAGATTATTAAATGGAGATACATAAGGTTAATCATATAAAATTTGATCACTTTCAAAATTTTAATCTCTATTGCTTTTCTAAAAATTCCAACAAAGTTATCTATGCAGTGGACCCCATGTTGGGGATTTTGACCTGTGGAATCACACGGATCTAGATCTAGGATAGCAATCCAATGACACCAAGCACACGCAAGAGAACACAGATTTAACATGGAAAACCCTCGCAGGAAAAAACCACTACATAAAGCGACAAATCTCCATTATAAAAATAGAAATTACAAAGAGAGAGGACTTACCCGATTCGAACAACCTCGAATCTCATCCTTGCTACACCCTTTAGAAACCCTAAAATCCTTTTAGGAACCCTTGGAACTCTTTAGAAAGCCTTAGAATACATTTAAATCCTGCATACACCCCTTTATATAAGTTTAAAAAGAAGCAGACTCGGAATAGGAAACTAATTCCGCAAAATATGCGTTTCCGCAATCGCATCTGTGGAACTTATCGATGTCATCGAGCCACTCTCGATGACAGCCTCGATATCATCTGAAGGTCTGTCGATGATATCGAACAGACCAAACCGTGTCCAAGAACCGATGAGGTGAAAAATACTAAGACATATGTGAATTATCGATGTCATCGAAGGTCTCTCGATGACAATCTTCGATCTTCATCATCGATTGTCTCTCTTATTTCGATATCATCGACAGCCATCGCTACCAATATGTTACACGATCTAAGACATATGTCGATATGATCTAAAACCCTGTCGATATGATCGATAGACCACCAGACAGATTTAAGACATCTGTCCATAACAATCTTCACCATGTCTTCAATCTTCATCCGTGTAACTTCTTGTCTCATTCTCTTATTTCTACACCATATCATAGCTTCTCTTGTACACTCCATCTTTCTTTTACGCCATCGCCAAGCCCAGAGATGTTACACAAAACTTGAACTTCTCTGCAGGAACATTCTTGTTGATCATGTCTGTCGGATCTAAATCCACATGCTCAACCACCTTTGTTCCTGTCTTCCCAAAAGAAAAGACGTAGTCTTCTTACCATCTCACAACTACCCAATATTGTTTACCGGGGTACTTGCTCATAATATTGATAGCCTGTAAAATAACCGGTCTAATTCAAACTTTGACATACACTGCCAACCGCATTCGAATAAGGCTCATGGGATATCATGCTTTTCCTCACCTGTTTTGGGACATGTCCTGAGGAAAACTTGAGGAGAGACACGTAGGAAACGCTTTCCGACTTTACCTAGCTCATCACATCCTTGATCAATACTTACACATAAGGTATTCCTCTTGTGATTACCAAAACCTACTCCTCCTTCGCCTCAATGCCAAATCCGAACCATCTTTCAATGCGCACCGAACCAATTGCATCCATGCCCATTGCCCATAAACCTTCATCTTGAATGTCCCACTTAACAAAGTCTTCATAAAACATCACCACATTGATTTCGACATATTCATAATCCATGTGACGATCTACATGTCATCAATTCCCGACTCACCATGAAGGAATCAAACCACCATCACATTGCTTCCAGGCGATAGGTCGAACCACGACCTCCCGCAAAGTCTTTTTCACTTTTTAACTTCGAATCGCTTTACCTGGGTTTGCCAACCCTTTGATTTGGATCATGTTAGAAACTTTACTTTTCCTCCCATTGTAAATAGTGCATCGAAGTGCCCCATGTCACTTTCACATCCATCATTCCAGCTCAAGATCACATTGGCCAACTAGTGTCAATCACGAATCTAATAAACACCTGTTATACCATCGGCGCAAATATCTCTGAGAAGCCGATCCCTTCTCTCTGAGCATAACCCTTTACTACCGACATCACCCTGTATTTATGTTGTATCCTCCTAAAGATCCACCTGCATCCAACCGCTCTCCGGCCCACTGGAAGCTTCACCCGCTCCCATAGGTCGGTTTGGTACAACGAATCTATCATATCGTCCATAATCTAGAGCACTAGGCTCATCTAGAGCCATCTGAAAAAAAAAAAAAAAGATGAATCCCTTACGATATTGGAGTCGTTCATGTACCTCGCCGATAACCTGCGATCATGCCGTGTGATTCTTCTCACAGGTGGCTACTCCACAACCATCTCAGATCCCCCTCGTCCGCATGTCCCGCTCGGCCTTCCCGCCGCCTTTGCTCATGTGGCCATGCCCAACATGCCACACACATGCGAGGTGGAATTCGCTACATCCACCACGCGTGTAGCTCCACTCTTCCGCCATGTTAAGTGCTCCCGATCAACCTGCATAAGCTTTTCTAGGAAGTTGTTGTGCTTTCATGATTACCCGTGCCCCCTTAGATACCTTAAGAGCACTATCAATACCTGTATACTTTCCCGGCGCATCCTTTTAGCCTCAAGTACACCAAGAGAAATCGATTCTAAGCTTGAAATAGAATGAAATAGACTTATTTTCAAATCGTCAGTTGATCCGAACGTGCCTGACATCGGTCAGTGCGCTCCACCCCATCAAACAAACATCTTAATGCGCACCGAACCAACAAAATATTTGCCACACACATTAAAGGCAAAGCCATTGCCCATAAACACATATAAATTTTTATGAATTTATATGAATTTGACATCCATCATCGCACTCACTATAGGCAGCGAACCAACTCCGATGATGAGTCATGTGAAAAGATGCCCCTATGTCTAATTTGCATCCACTGTCCTGTATACATTATCATCGAAAATACTGTATGGCCGCCGATGCATGTAGACACGGACAATAACATCACCATCACATCCACTCGATCCATCTGACGTGGCAACATTGGCCTCCCTGTACGAAGCCTCAGAATCTTCTCTTTTCGATTTAGGATTTTCACAATCATTCTTCACGTGTTCTTCTTTCCCATAATTCCGGCGCTTTACCTCTCCTTTGTCATTGCCCTTTGATTTGGATCTATAACTTGAAAAACCTATACCTTGTTCAGAATTCCTACCCATTGTAAATAGTGCATCAGAAGATGTCCCCATGTCATGCCGTATGATTATATGATTAGCTTTCTCATAACCTTCCTCAAATTGGGATCCGTCATGATGATAGATAATGGGTGATGCGGTGTCAACACTCACTCAGGGTTTTATTCATGCTGCCGCAAATAGTGTCCTTGAATGACTCATACAACGCCACGTGAAGAGAATTTAGCAACATACATGCTTGTTCTTCATCTTTCATCACTTCGTCCATATCCATGTTCACCATGTTTGGTCGTCTTCCATTTGCAAACTAATTTATTAAAGTTGACCTCATGAGCGGGCATGGTGATGCCTCCGATCTCCACCCTCTCGCCATCTTGAAGTTATACCACTCGGTGAGCCGATTATGGTGGTATTCACGGACAAGAGTAGGCGATTTTTCGAGGATTTTTTGGGGAGCATGTATGTGACGGGCGACATCCTCTAACTTCACCCATATACCTTAGCCACAGCTTTTCTCTCTCATAACGTTGAGCCGAGAGAACCTCATCCGTGAGACATAAACGGATTGATGATAAAGCTTTCTTATTAAGAGTATTCCAATCATCATCATACGTCATAGTAGACTTTCCTACTAAGTGACTACCAGAATTCTTAAACCTTGTATAATATCGTATGATTAACGAGTAGGATTGAGCGACCACTAGAATGGATCGATATTTGGGAATGATCAAGAGCACCATCTTCGCCTTGCTTCTTGATTAAGGAACTGATCATCTTGATCTTCCATAACTCAAAATTATTTTTCTCGGTGTTGACACCCACCGTACTTCTCAACCTTATACGGGCCGGTGCTCTGATGCCATTATTACTAATCCTGGCGCAGATTCACCTTGATTTGTGCCCCAGATCCGATAATTTACTTTGATACCACTTGTTGGGGACTCACCACAGTTTATTTTGACTATCTATCACAATCACACAAATTTAACGCATCTAGATCGAGGATAGCAATCCAATGACACCAAGCACACATCATTCATTTTGAATACAGATTTAACGTTGAGTTTAAAACCCTTGTGCGAGAAAAAACCACTGACACAAAAGTGAAAGATCTCCACTATGAAAATAGAAATTACAAAGAGAGGACTTACAGCTTTCTTCATGACAACCTCAAATCTCACCTTACTACACTTTTTAAACCCTAAAATCCTTTAAATTCTCTCATGTCAGGAGGAGCCGCATCTTTGATTGCATGATTTTAGAACCCTTAAAACTCTTTAGAAAGCCTTAAAATACATCCCAATCCCGCATACACCCTTCCATAACTCAAAATTTATATAAGTTTAAAAAGAAGATTTGCAGACTTAATAGGAAAATAAATTCCGCAAAAACGCATTTCCTACTAATCGAAATTACAAACTTATCGATGTCATCGAGCCACTCTTTAAACCCTGACCCTTGGAACTCTTTCGCCTTAAAATATCATCGATAGGTCCGCTATAAGATTAAAAAGATATCGGAATAGGACCAAAACTCGCATTTCCAACAACCTTATCGGTGAAAAATATTGTGAATTATCATGTCATCGAAGGTCTCTTGATGATATTGGAACAGGACCAAAACTGTCCAACAACCAGGGGTGAAAAATATTGTGAATTATCAATGTCATCGAAGGTCTGTCGATATCATCGACAGACCAACAGACAGATCTAAGACATCTGTCGATATGATCTAAAACCCTGTCGATATGATCGGTAGACCACTAGACAGATTTAAGACATCTGTCCATAACACCCCACACTTGTGAAATGTGTGACATAGAGGAATCTATATCTTTTACTCTTTGCACTCTCTACAGGTGAAGCCCATGGGTGGGGGACCTTAAAGGCTCTCTTCTTTGACATAAAGGAGGAGATTAAGGTTTTAGGGATACATCAGTTATGGTACTTTGGTTTTAGGGATACATCAGTTATGGTACTTTATTACCAATGTAGTCTTCTACATACCATTATATTGAAAGTTTGTGAACCTGCCTTATCTCATGCACCCATATATGATAAAATCCTTCCACTATCATGGTCATCTACCATAGATACAATGCCTATTCAAATCAAGTAGTGGACCCCTAAACCAAAACCATCTAATCATTATCGGTGTAGTCAAAATCATTTTAATATTTAAAATAAAAATTCAATAGCTGAAAACATTTATCAAACATTTTCAATGTCAAGTTTAAAATTAAAATCACTTGATGAACATCTAATCTTCAAGAACCTAGTCATAGGTGAGTTCCTGATACAGATGTGAATAACTTAAGTAGGACTTCACAATGGTAGCCAAAAGTGTGGAGGAGTCAAACTAGTCATTCTCTAATAGAAACTCCCACTATCTACCATACATTGCCCAACTATAATACAAAAATATATTAGGTTAAACATTTCCCCCATAGTTGTCATGCAATTAAAATGCTTTTGAACCATAATTATGGTTCGATCGTCCGGTAACTTCTAGTTCATTTATGAACTCCATGATCCGTAAGAGAATAAACTTGTACACCCTCCTCACTTAAATCATTATGGAACCGACTTTCATATATTATCATGAACCAAACGGTGTTATCAGAAGAGTGACAGGAATAGTTCAATATCCGAGATGCCACTATAAGCAAATTTGCACACTCATAAAAGTGGATCCAGAGTTACACTTATATGACTCTTAAACTAAGGCGATTGCAATTAACAAATCTTCTATAGAGAGAGAGAGAGAGAGAGAGAGAGAGAGAGAGAAGAAGAAGAAGAAGAAGAAGAAGAAGAAGAAGAAGAAGAATCATTGATTTTATGAGTGATTTTCTCAAGTTTTTAGAAGCGGAAACAACTATAGGAAATGGGAGGCTAGGCACCATTAAAAAAAAAATGCACAAATTAAAAAAATATATATTAAATCAATTAATTAAGTGGTTAACTAAACATACTTAAAGCCTAAAATTGTTATTTTCAAAACCAAAATTACAAAACAAAAAAAAAAAAAAAAAAAAAAAAAAAAAAACTTGACAAAGACAAACAAGCCCTTAGCATCTAGCCCAAAAACAAATATAGTGGTCACATAGGCATTTCAACCCTACTTAGAAAGGAGTGCCTACAAAAGGGTAAAAGACTTTTCCACTAAAAATAAAAATATATAAATAAAGGACACCATGATTATTAAATATATCTCAAGCACGCACATGAGATAAGTGGTTTTTCCATAATAGTTCAAAAGCTGGAAAACATGACTCCTTTGGATGTTCGAACAGGTCTATTCAACTCAAAGACTCGACTTAACCGGCCTCAATATTTAATAATTAAATTAAAAAATTTTCTAAATTAATAAAATACATGTTTGCATTAATGAGTACCAAAAAGGGTTTTCTCATGAGGCTCATTGACTCAGTTCTAGCCTTTCCTAGCTCAAACTTGGTCCATTGATAATCCTAAAAATAATTCTAAATAAATTATTTTCGAGGAAAGAATAATCACTAGTGAAGAAGTGAAATCTATCTCTTTTAATCCATGCCATCCATTCATTTTGACATATCATTTTAACTCATGAATCAAAAAAGGATGTAGATATAACGTTCAAGTGGACCACACCACAGGAAAAAGTGGGGATGGAATGCCCACCGTTGAAAACCTTATGGGCCACAGAAGTTTTGGATCAAGATAATATTGATGTTTTCCCTTCATCCAGGTCTGCTATTTCCGTGGGGACCACACCACAGGAAACAGTGGGGATGGTATAGTCTACTCAACCGAGTCAGGGTTGAGTGGTCTGGGTGACTTGTTATCTAAAACTGGATCAGATCCATCCTAGTCTGCTGAGTTGACTCGGACGATTCAGGACTCATCAAAGTCTTGAAACCATGCTTTCATGGTCACCCAATGGGCTGGGCTAGGATTGGCAAGAGTCCGGACCGGACTCGAACCGAGGAGCTTGGCCCATAGGCCAGGCTTGGGTCTGGCATGCATATATAGCCTGATCACTTTTGGGCCAGGCCTATTATCAAGTGATTTTAGACCAACCACACCTAGCCTGCCCCGGCCCACTTGATCAACAGATGGATTATTCTTTGTGCGTTGCGGCCCACTTGATCAACAGACAGATTAAGAACGGATTAGATCAACAGATGGATTATTCTTTGTGCATTATGGCCCACTTCATCAACGGATGGATTAAGAAAGGATTAGATAAATTTGTGGGGCTCAAATAAATTTCCAGCTCAGGCTTGAACCTGCTGGGCTCGGGCTTTGGGTCTTATGGTGAGCTGGCACAACTGGGTCCAGGCCAACATGGCCCACTCCACCCCTAGCTGGGGCTGAACCCATAAAACATTTAAGGACCATAGCGAAATGATATATGGTCTGATTGTAGGTGTGGAACACGTTGGAGCATGCTCCCTATATTACACGTGGCGTGGATATCTGTTGATCAGGACCGTCCATTTAGGGGATACCAATCATAGATGGAAAATGGTATAAAGGGAAATAAGATCATCTTAAGCATCCGAATAGAGTCCTTCAAAGGGACGGTGGAAAGTTAAAATGGTTAAAGATCTACTCTCAGTGAATAGAGAGGGAGATAGAATGGTCCAATAAATGTAGCATCTCAACGGGTTTACTAAATGGACGGTTCTGATTGATACATTCCATTGCCACACGTGTGCTAGGGAGCGAGATCTACATATTCTATTTCCGTGGGGTCCACCTTTATAGTTACCATGAGTAGCTCCATATCCACCTTCTACGGCTGTCAATGGGCCAGGCCCAGGCCATGCAAATCAAAATGTGGGCCGAAGCCCTGCTCAGTGATGACCCTGCATGCATTACTAAGGTGGGGCCCACCATGTAGGTGATCAACTAGCAAGCCTATCTAAACCGTCCACTTTCTACATGAAGGTAGATCTATCAATGGGCTTAGGGACCCGGCCTGCTTTAGGATGAGCTTGGGCTGGAGGGCCGCCCGGCTCGGGCTCGGTTTAGACAGTGTCAGGGAAGCTGGAAGCCCAGTCCATTTAGGGGTTGAAGGGCATTTAGCTATACATCATCATGGTGGGGCACACCTAATGTAGGGCCCATATCTTGCAGAAAATTGTGGCCCGGATTGGGCTCGTTCACATAATCGACACGGCCCTGCTCGGAACTGTTTGTTTTCGCCTGTCATGGGCCCAGTCTAGGTTATACTTTGTGGGCCTGGCTTTCACAGACCTCATTCATGGCAGGCCCAGTCCATTGACATTTGACAGCCCTACATCATGGATGTAAAAAATTTGCGCAATTTTTTGAATTTATTTTCTAGTTTGATTAAAATTCTTTAATATCATTTTTAGGGTTTGTTATAGCTATTTGAATGTGCTAAACTCCTTTTTTTAATGAAAAAATCAATTAATAAACTTTTTAAAAATCATCTTATTGTTAACGCGGATTCGAAAAATCTCTTATGAATTCAAAAGAACCTTGTGAATTCAAAGTGTTTATCGATCGAGAAAGAAAGTACTCGACCTCATCACATCTTCCCCTACATCAATTCTTCATTAATTTATTTCCTCACATGATCTTCATAAGATGCTCATGATTCAATTCACTAAGCATCATTTTCAACCAAACCCCTTGATAAATACTAGAGATAGCTACAATGTACTATGCTTCTGCATTCAAGAGTGCAACCAAAACACTTGAACCTAGATGAAATGCAAATTCAAAAGTTCTCTCTCTTCTCAGTATCTATGAACTAGATGAGTTCTAAATTGATCACTAGTACATAAAATATATTATGATTTTGAGTACTTTTAATGTAGTCCATATACAATATCGAGTCTAAGTAGAAATCAAGTAGTGAAGATTACCCACAAAACTATTAAAACAAGTGGGATTTATATGCTCACTATCACCTTACCTTTATAGCATTAGTTGTAGTCCTTATCATCAAGGTTGGGAAAGGAAGAGAGGGTTTGTGTTGGTGAACTCTAATAATTTTTTTATTTTTCAATCTTAACAATTTACACTAAGATTTATAATGCACATATTTATTACAATAGTAAGATTAAAAGATCCTAACACTTTGATCTTTGTTCTTGATTAAAAATTTTAAACCATTGTTTTAAGGGTGGTCTTCCAATTGATAGATATTTGTATCTCCATCCATGATGAGACCCATGGGGCCAATCAGACCAATTGCATGTTGATATCGCAAAGCTATGGGCCTCACATGTATATGACTTGAGTGCTCTATAAAATAAAAGGAAGTAAAATGAAGAATCTCTCTAGCCATTGAAAATGGACCACAAACCTACTAATTTGTGACAATAAGTCAAGCTTTAAAGGTCACAAATGATAGTAAGTAAGAATAACATCATCATCGAACACAAGTCAGGCACCGAATCATGCATCGAAAGTGTCCGTGATGACCGAATCCCTAGTCGGGTACCAAAAAATCGGCACATATCAAGTAATTAGTTCATCTTCCAGATCACTCAAGATTGATCCGAAAAATTCAATGTTAGATCGGAGAAGTCCCCACATATATGCACAAGGAAAAAGAACATGAATAAAGCAATCTATCATGTATCACGATAAATAAAAGCCGACAACAATGACCATGTCGGATAGGGTGTGTCAATGGTGACATCCAAGTCACACTATATTGCTATGATATTCTTTTGGTGACACACATTCTATAGTGCAAATAATTATAATTGTCACCTAAATGGAAGAGCGAGTGAAAGTTGATCCTTAAGCCCTCTAATTGTTGTTGAAGCCCTATAATAGAAGGTGCAACAACCCTCTCACATCACAACTTTACTATAACAAGCTATTTGAGTTGCAACAGCCTCTCAATGACACACATCTCATGACAAGCAGTTATAATTGTCGCCATAATAATAAATAGCATCTTCTAATCTTCCAATAATTTGTTATGTACTCATTCGTCATTAAATCCACATAAGCATTTGACTAAGAATCCGGATCCTCTACTTGACACACAAAAAATTCCAATTTTCTTGCATTGTGATTGGTCCATGTCATTACTAGAGTTGTTAGCACTGCGGCATTAAATGCAAGAATCCTACAATTCAAGTGCGGATTGTGTATTAAGTAAAATTCTGTAGGCCCTACTATGATGTATGTGTCTTATCTACACCATTCATATGTTTTTTCAGCTCATTTTAGGGAACGGGCCCATAATTGAAATATATCCAAAGCTCATCTGGACCACATTGTAGGAAATAATGGGAATTGAACGCCTACCGATGAAAACTTCTTAGAGGCACATTAGTTTTGGAACAAGCTGGTATTTGTGTTTTCCTTCCATCCATGTCTGTGTGACCTTATGAACAGGTTGGATGACAAATGCTTCTTGGAGGCACAAAAGTTTTGGATTAAGCTGATATTTGTGTTTTCCTTCCATTCGTGCCTGTGTGACCTTACGAGCATGTTGGATGACAAATAAACCTCATTGTGTGCCCTAGAAAGGTTTCAACTGTGGATGTCCTTAGTCGCACCGTTTCGTGAAGTGTGGTCCACTTCAGCTTTGGATATAATTTAATTTTAAGCTCATAACCTAAAATGAGCTAGTAAAACATATGGACAACATGGATCCCTACTCTTGCTCGGGTGGTAGACTCACAAGAGTTTCAACACCCAGTCAAGGGTTCGAGTATTCATATGTGGTGAAATTCCACTAGCATGAGCATGCGGGGTGTGTGTGCGTGTGTTAAAAAAAAAAAAAACCAAACAAACAAACAAACAAACGTGGATAAGACACCTACGTCACAGTGGCCCCACCCGCAAAGTTTACTCGGTATGGATTCTACTTTCCTTATAATTCCTTGTAAAGTTCCCCACCATCTCAATGCAGTCCATCCACTTCGGAAGCTTCCATAGGTATTTTAGAAACATTGTAATCTTAATTAGTTAAGCCTAATATAAAACAAAGATGTTTATGTAACTTTTAATCCTTGTTTTTATCTCCCAGTCCAAGATCTTTGTCTGTGAAGATTCGAACTGAATTTATACATATGGGTCTATGGATTATTATCAAACCCATTGAACTAACGGCCCTTATCATGGAAGTTCAATGACCAAAAGATCTCACCATTCGATCAATTCCAACCTTTATAGTCGTCCAAAAGATCTTATCCATCGATCAAACTCATTTTCCCCTTTAATTGAGAAAAGACCAAGGATTCTGTGGCTGCGATCTTTCAATTTCGAAGAGATTTCAAGCATGGTCCAATGAAACCATAAAATCAACGGCTTAGATGAACCAACCATTGAGTCCCATGATTACAAACTCAGTCCATAATGAGGAAATTTTCATCTTCATCACAAACCCAAAACTCATTTCTCTATTTTTGTATAGTAGCAATCTTTTTCAGCTAACCTTGAACTTTATGGTTGTCTATTATTAGAACTAATAGTAATTTGATGTGGACCACATGAAATGACCCAAAAATCAAAATTTGCAAATCCAAACCGCACCTCGCATGGCGCATGGCCTATACAAGCTACCATCGTATGCAACCATGCATTTCCCTGAGCCTGATCATGCTACTTCCACTTACAACTTATCACAAAGGGGTTATCACAGAGGGAAAGATGTCACATACAAGCACAATAATAGGGGTGAGCATTTTCCAACCTTAGTGATATTTGGTGCATGATAATTCCACAACACAACGCAACAAATTAATGGTTAGGATTATCGAATCATACGGTCCACTAATAAAAAAAAAATGAAAATGCATGTGTATTGTATCAAGCTATAGGTATTATAATTCACAAAGGATCCCACCATCTCAATGTGGTGCATCCATTCAGAAGCTTCTATAGTTGTTTTAAAAACGTTTTGAGCTTATGTTAATCTTCATATTAAATAAACATGATGCTTATGTAACATCTAATACTATTTTTTTATGGATAAAAACTTCCATGTGTTGCACTGAATTTGTATATATGTGGGCCATGGCTGGTTGATCAAAGCCGTTAATCTGATGACCCTCATCATGGATCGCCGATGGCTGAAAGATCATAACAATTGATCAACTCTAACCTTTTCATTGTTGGCATGTAAATACATGGTTTAGAAGAAATGCACCAACAGACCACATTCAATGGAGAAAAGAAAAAACGATTTGATGGTTGTAGTCTTCCAATTTAGGAGAGCTTTGGGAGACGGTCCATCTATAATGTAAGACATTAGATCAATGGCTTGGATATACAAACCATGGGCCCAAAATGTATAAAATGGGTGACTGATGGGAAAGTTTCTTGTTTGTCTGAAACAGAAATTAATCCACTATGGATGATAACCTTTGAATTTTTGGGTGCCTATTATCTACTCCTACGACTCATCACCCATACTCCGTACTCATGCTTTCTACTACAGATTGTACTAGTGGGGCCCATGGTCCACTGAGCTAACCACTAGCATGATGGACCCCACCGTGGACAGCCATCAATTCCGTGGCATTTTCCTAGTTGAATGTGAACCATAATGATGTTTTCACTCTCACCCATCTATTTTCTGACCACCAATTGACGGCCAAACTTCTTCCAATCTTGGACTTATTTTCGTACACGTGGCATCCATCTCATGGCCCATCCTATCAACGGCTTGGATCAGTGAACCATGGGCCCCACTTCTTCAAAATGAAAAACCGAATGTACAGTACAAACTCTCCTACGGAGCACCATATGATACCTCATCTAGAAGCCATATGGTGGATTCAAGATCTCATCATCCATCACATCTGTGGGACCGGCCTGGGTCCAGTCCTAATATTAAAAAAGTCATACATGCAGGTACATACATCTGTATGTGACGCACTAGCATCTCTCACATGCATGCACAAGCCCATGTGCTTAAATTGGATTAAAATAAAGAGCTTCGCTCAGCCCACACACGTGTACAAGTTGGAAAATGTGCAGGCCATCACTTATGCCAGCGTGGCAGATAGCTCCACTAGTAAGGTGGGCCAGTTTTAACTAAAAAAATGTACGGGTGTGAAGAGATCAGATGAAAGTTTTCTAACCCGTTCATTTATTTCTAATATTATGGAATACCTACTTGGTAAGATATATGTAGTGAGGCCCACCTGATGGATGGATTGGATATTTCACCCGTATGCCATGCTGGCATATGTGGTGGCGTGTGTATTAGCTGACTTGTACACGCTGCGAAGTGTACTTATTTTATGCTCTGGCAAGGTATAACGCTTGATACGCAGGCGCTGTTCAATTGTACAAGTGACATGAAAACTCAAATTAAACCGTCTAAATTTTGTAAACCATTTTTTAAAAAAATCAAAATCTGAAAATCAGATTGGTTGCATAATCCTGAAGCCTGATTCTTGGAAACTTGTTTGTTGAAACATGACCGTTGGATGTTTCATTTTAAACCATCCAATAGATGTCAACTAATACGATTGTCCGAGTAATCAAATAAGAGTAATATTTGGTTCATGATACATCTAAACTAGGACCCATAATTCTAAAAGTATGCTATGTTCGCAAGTTAGTAGAAATCTCCTAGGGACGGTGTATCATCTATCACACCCTGCCAGAGTACCAAAGCTTTTCTCTTTGAACGAAGGATCCCAATTACACCCACCCTGGTGGATCTGCATACACCCGTTTGTCGTAGGTGGATCCTGTCACTTCTGCAGTCCAATGGAATGATCTGAACCGTCCATTAAGTCCAGCAAAGATTTCGTTAGAGACCATTTAAAACTCATAATTAGCTGACGATTTTAACCATCTATTAAATAGCCTACCAAATGGATGGCTAAGATCATTGAAAAATAAGCTTAACCAACAATTTATTCCATCTATTGATTGGGTTCCATCATCTATTGTTTTCATTTTTAGTCTCTGGTATCCATGCATCCATCATCCACGTTAAAAGGTCAGCACTAAACAGCTAAGGTCCTTAAAAGAACCTCGATCCAATGGTTAAAATCCAAATGTAATCTATTATAGTACATCGTGGTGTATTCTAGCATATTGTTGCATTTTTATATTGCAGATTCTTCCTCGTATAAACGGTATCGCCAGCCTAGCGTATGATTGTCATTATATGGCATAGTTTTGTTTAAAAGGTAGTCTGCAGCACACTTAAAACTGTAGTACGTAGGCCCCACCGCCCAAAATATGGGCCCACTGGTGATTTTACTAACGGATCATCTGACATGCCCTGTGATGGATGGACCTACATGAAGTTTATCAATCTGGTACGCATGTCCAATTAAAAGAATTTTGTAGGAGGAATGTGAATCGTTGGTTTTTTTATTTTTAAAATGAACATTACTTCATACACATGTGGCCCACTTGCTAGATATTCTTTAATCAATCTCTCTCTCTCTAAGTTTTTTAATGGAACCGTTCGTTTTGTCTGTCCACGACTTGCCACTCATCCATTTAACTATCAGCAGATAAGATGCAAAAATCACACAAATGGCACTATCCTAACCACCCAATCAATAGCATGAAAAAATAGACAGCAGAGATTAATCAGGGAAAAAAAAAAGCCCCCACTTTGGTCAGGCATTGCTAGCCGTCCAATCCATCATAAAAGGGGGGAAAAAAATGCAGAGGGTCAAAACCATCCAATGGGTATGATTTATGCATCATGGCTTGACCGTAGTGAATGGACGGTTCAGATCTATAAGTGAACCGTCCATATACCTCTTAAAATCTCTGGACACAATGCCAATGTCCCACGTGAAAGTGGGCAACTTAGATATATTTTTTGTCTACGTCTTTAAATAATATTAGTCAACTTGGAGAAAGGGACAAACAGAAATTTTATATTTCTCAACTAACTAATATTATAATTTTCAAGATTATTGAAAGGTAAGAGCGATCTGTAATCTGATAAATCCATCAGTTGAAAGCTCATGATCCGCAGGTTAATAATATTCAATCTAAGCCATACACGTGGAACAAATTTAGAAGAGTATAATTTAGTGGACTACTAAAAGAAATAATTCAACAATGCTTAGTACATGGCACATAATAGGGCGTAACTAAGGGTGCAACTTGCACGGGTTGGGTCAGGTAGAGGGTCAACTTGAGCCCAACCTAACCTCGAGAGGACTCAATTTGTAACATGATCCCCCTTGAATTCCAACGTGACCTAACCTTAATCTAACCCAAATACATGTGATTATTCCTAACCTAACTCGAATTTAAATTGGGTTTGTTATTTTCAACCGGTACACAACCTAAGGACCTTGTAGTGACCTGAACTTGAGTTGGGTCAATTGGGTTCAGGTTGACTCAAACCCTAATTGAAGCCCTAGGTATATGAATTTGGGCCCTTTTTCATGCCTTAGTGGTAGACTCACAAAAGTTTCATCTTGAGGTCATGAGTTCAAGTACCCATTCTGGTGACTCTTGCTCTCGCTCAGGTGGCAGACTCTCCGGAGTTTCAACACCCGGTCAATAGTGAAATCTCACTATGGCGTGAGTGTGTGGGGGTGTGTGTGTTAAAAAAAAAAAAAAAGTACTTATTGTGGTGAAATAAGTGTTAAAAAAAAAAAAAAAAAAAACTTGGTGCGACATGAATGAGCAAGTTAAGGATCAACCCAAGCCTAACTCAAACTCAAGACAAGTAGGTGTGGCAATGAGCCGGGTTTGAGCTAGGCCATGCTAGGGACAAGGTTACCTAGACATTTAAGGCATAAGCCTAAATAATTTTGGTTGGGCCTGAGTCAGACCTAAATCACTAACCTAACAAGCAAATTAGTAAAATGGCTATTTCTCACATTAATTTTCTTAATGCATCTGTTAATGAAGTGGGCGACATGTGCATAAATAAATAAATGCTTTAGAGGAATGAAACCACCTGTCTATATTCTAGATAAACTAGTAAAATGATTGAAACTCAAGCTCAAATTTAAAAAATTAATCAGACCATACATGCAAGACTCGAGCCTAGTCAATGGGTGAAGCTAATAGGTCCAGGCATGGCCCAACGTCAACTCGGGAAGGCTACAAAGCTCATTACCACCCTTAAAGAGGAGTATGCATAAGGTCTAATATAATCTAACCATTGACCAATCTCATGCTACCAATGCAAGCCAACCAAGGTATCCAAACCTTAATACTAACATAACCCATGCTGGATCGGGTTAGATTGGATTGCGTTAGGTTTACACCTATGTGAACTAACATATAAAATCAAACATTTTTTCATTAAATCATATATATTATTAAAGTAATATTTATAAATAGCAAAATAAAGTCTATAATCACCATTAATTAAAAAAATTAGCAATAAAGAAATAAATGTTTTTTTTTAATTCACTAATGCTTGGGGTGACTATTCAAACCACTCACATCAAGGCCTGGGTTAGTTCTAATCACAAACCTTGTTTTTTATGCATGGATGATTCTGATCATTAACCTTGTATGACAAAGAGTACATATAATGGACATTTCTAAACATGGATCCTAATTTTCATGGACAGGCATTCCAATCATGAACACCATATATGATAGTGTATATATAAAGCTTGAATATTTTCAATCATGAACCCTATTTAACATGCAATCCATGATTTTATATTTATATTGTATACATTAATTATATATATAAATAATGTATATAAGATTAGGTTTGATTTGGGTCAGCAGAGCCAAACCCAAAACCCAGACCCAACCTTGAAGTCAGCCCAATCAACAAGTTGACCGAACACAAGTTGCTATCCTAGCACTCTGGGCAACATATCTATTGGTGGAGCCACTTCCAGGAAGATGCATGTGAAGATGCATAGATGGCCAGTTACCATAGTCCTTGAAATATTAATTGCACGTCCACCAAGTCATGTTTAAATGTTAAAAACAATAAAGAACCCAAGTTATTTATCGTATAAGACCCCACGTGCATGTGACATGACTAAAATCATTATCATGAATGTTGGCCATGCTTTTGCATGGAATGAAAAGGTTAAACTATTCGGAGATGGAATTCATTCACTCATTAGGGCTGTTTGGATGCCCCCAATAAGATGCTTTTCACATGCAGCCTGGAATAAATTATATTGAAATAATTATATTATATTATATGTTTTTTTCAAACAGAGGGGAGAGGATTAGGTGGGTGTTAACCTTACCTTGAGGCCTCTATTGATGATTTATTGTATATCCACGCTGTCCATCCGTTTCTATAGCTCGGCCTAGTTTTGGTGGAACTTAGATCCGCAAAGGTGGGTGGGATCCTGACCATGGGGTCACTTTGATGTATGTCCCTTACATGCCAACCACTTTGACAACTCATTTTAGGGTATAACCTAAAAAATGAAGCAGATCCAATATCAATTGGACCATATCATAGGAAACTATGCTGATTGGCCATTAAAAATAAAAAAATAAAAAATTGTATGCCATTAAAGTTTCGGATTAAGCTGATATTTGTGTGGGCTCTTCGTTAAGGTTTTTTAACCTTATCAAAAGGTTAGATATAAAATAAACATTTCAATGGCCCCAAGAAGCTTTTAATGGCAGGGATTCAATCACCACTGTTTCCTATGGTGTGGTCCACCTAAAATTTTAATCTGCTTCGTTTTTTGGATAATGCCCTAAAATAAGCTTTCAAAATAGATATATGGTGTGGATGTATGCTACATAAATTACCATGAACCGCACGCTCAGGGATCCCACCCACCTTAGTGGATCCGAGGATTCATCAAAGCCCGCGCTCCCCATTTTAAGATGTGGTCCTAAAAAATAAGCAGATCCAAATATCAGGTGGACCACACTATAGAAGATAGTCGTGTTTGAGTGTCTTGCCATTAAAAATTCCAAAGGGTCCATAGTAGAAGTTTCTATAGGGCTGTAAATGGATACCCAATGAGATACTTAGACTTGACCCATGTGTTAAATGGTACGAATTTAGGTCCAAGAACAAACTCAGTTGCTAAATGGGTTTGAATCTGGTTTCCTTTATATTAGGCCAACCCGAGCGCATTTACCTAAGCTCATTTAGTAAATAAGCAGGTCTAGCCTATGTTGAAAAGCGCCCATCCAAATCCATATTATAGCTTTAAACCTAGTAAAAAGGCTTGAATCAAAATTCAAGACATAACCTAGATGAAGGAGAGTACATGAAGACTATGCACCATGACCAAAGTGGAATAGCTGACCAAGTGAAGATAATCATCTCTATCATTTCGATTTTTCCCTGTGCCATTAATTGTATTTTTTTGCTACGAAAAGTTGCTAAATTTAATTTTTATTATTAATTGACATTGATTAATTTTGATATAAAATCAACGTAACCCATATGCATTTATAAGTAGGTTTGATTCGCATTTATAAGTAGGTCTAATTCAGGTTTAGATATCTCTTAACCAAACCCGTTAAACCCAACCCATTTATAAATGGGTCTGGGTAGATCTCTTTTACCAGACCCAACTCCATTTACAAGTAAGTTTGATCGGATTGACTCAAACTGACCTAGACCTGCCCATAATAAAAGAGTCTGATCTAAATTTTAGACCCAGATTTAGTAAATGGGCAAGTCTAGTTCTCACTAAACTTGCCCTAAGCCTGACCATTTACAATCCTAGGTTTCCTTAATGTTTATTAGCCATATATCTAACCTCTTGGTAATGTCAAGAAGACTCCGATAATGGGACAATATAAAGATTAGCTTGATCCAAAATTGTTGTGGCTCACAAAAAGTTTTTAATGATTATTCATCACGGTTAATAGTGGTGAGATCGACCTTATATGTGTATTTTCTTAAAGTTTGAGATGGCATTCTAAAATGGGATGAAAAGTCCTGAGATCATATGAAAAAAATAGATAAATGGCATGAATATATAACAAATACATCCAGGTGGCCCCCACACTAATAGGGTAACACCCATGTAACAACTAATGTGCTATATGCGATTCTAATAAACGCATGCAGCACATGTGAGACAAGTGACATGTATTGCACATGTGGGTGTACGTGAAATATGTAGTATGTGTGGTGCATGTTGCCAATACGTCTCTTCTTTCATCTATAAAAATATAAAAATGAAATTAAAATAATAAATTGGCATCTAAAGAGGGGAAGTGTATGTCCATATCATTGGCTTTTTTTATTACTTTTTAAAAGATGGGAGAAGATTACGTGAGACCCCTGACTGACCCAAGATGGTGTGGCCCTTGCCATGGACCCATATTGATGTATGTATTTTGCATCCATGCAGTCCATCCATTTTTCCAAATCATTTTATGGCACTATCCAAAAAAATTAAAGCAGATCTAATTATCAGGGGGTCATACTGTAGTAAACAGTGGTGATTGACCATTAATGGGCCATAAAAGTTTCTATAGGGTTGTAAATGGATACCCAATGGGGTACTTAGACTTGACCCATGTGTTAAATGGTACGAATTTGGGTCTAAGAACAAACTCAGTTGCTAAATGGGTTTGAATCTGGTTTCCTTTATATTAGGCCGACCTGAACTCATTTAGTAAATACGCAGGTCTAGCATATGTTGAAAAGCGCCCATCCAAATTCATATTATAGCTTTAAACCTAGTAAAAAGGCTTGAATCAAACTTCAAGACATAACCTGCATGAAGACTATGCACCATGACCAAAGTGGAATAGCTGACCAAGTGAAGATAATCATCTCTATCATTTTGATTTTTCCCTGTGTCATTATTTGTATTTTTTTTGTTATGAAAAGTTGCTAAATTTAATTTTAATTATTAATTGACATTGATTAATTTTGATATAAAATCACCTTAACCCATATGCGTTTATAAGTAGGTTTGATTCAGGTTTAGATATCCCTTAACCAGACCCGTTAAACCCGACCCATTTATAAATGGGTCCGGGTAGATCTCCTTTTACCAGACCCAACTCCATTTACAGGTATGTTTGATCAGATTGACTCAAACATGACCTAGACCCGCCCATAATAAAAGAGGCTGATCTAAATTTTAAACCCAAATTTAGTAAATGGGCGAGTCTGGTTCTCACTAAACTTGCCCTAAGCCTGACGATTTACAATCCTAGGTTTTCTTAATGTTTTTTAGCCATATATCTAACCTCTTGGTAATGTCAAGAAGACTCTGATAATGGGACAATATAAAGATTAGCTTGATCCAAAATTGTTGTGGCTCACAAAAAGTTTTTAGGACCGGTTTGGCTGGGGGGATTGGAAGGGATTAGATGGTATTGGAAGGGATTGGAAGTTAAATCTCGAGATTGGTCGGGCGTGCTAAACAAACTGGGTGATCTGATCCTGGGATATAGCAACCCATGGATCTTAAGACAATCCACTGACAACACCATCATTACATTTAAATCCCATCTAATCCACCCTAATCCATTCAAATTTGCTGGGGACGTGTTTGGTTGGAGGGATTGGAAGGGATGGGAAGGTTTAATCCCAGGATTGGCCGGGGGTGCCAAACAGACTCGATATAGCAATCCCAGGATATAGCAATCCCATGGATCTTAAGACAATCCACTGACAACACCATCACGGCCTTGAAATCCATGCCATCCACCCTAATACCATTCAATCCCTTCCAATCCACCCGTCCAAACGGGCCCATTATTATTCATCACGGTTAATAGTGGTGGGATCCACCTGATATGTGTATTTTCTTGAAGTTTGAGATGGCATCCTAAAATAGGATGAAAAGTCCTGGGATCATATGAAAAAAATAGATAAATGGCATGAATATATAGCAAATACATCCACGTGGCCCCACACTAATTGGGCAACACCCATGTAACTACTAATGTGCTATATGCGATTCTAATAAATGCATGCAGCACATGTGAGACAAGTGACATGTATTGCACACGTGGGTGTACGTGAAATGTGTAGTACGTGTGGTGCCTGTTGCCAATACGTCTCTTCTTTCATCTATAAAAATATAAAAATGAAATTAAAATAATAAATTGGCATCTGTGGAAGTGTACGTCCATATCATTGGCTTTTTTATTACTTTTTAAAAGATGGGAGCAGATTACGTGAGAACACTGACTGACCCAAGATGGTGCGGCCCTTGCCATGGACCCATCTTAATGTATGTATTCTGCATCCACGCCGTCCATCCATTTTTCCAAATCATTCTATGGCACTATCCAAAAAAATTAAAGCAGATCTACTTATCAGGGGGTCATACTGTAGTAAACGGTGGTGATTGACCATTAGTGGGCCATAAAAGTGTTTTTTTATCAAGATGATATTTTTTTTCTTCCTTTCATCCAGTCATGTGACCTTATCAACGGATTGGATGGAAAATAAATGCTACAGAAACATTACGGTACTCCCTAAGAAGTTTTTAATGGTAGGGAATTCAATCACCACTGTTTCCTATTGTATGTGTCCACCTGATAATTGGATCTGCTTCATTTTTTACATAATTATTTAAATGATATGAAAAAAACGAATGGACGGTGTGGATACAGAATACATGCATTAAGGTGGGGCCCATGGTAAGGGGCGCACCGTGAGAGGGCCTCACCTAATCCGCTCCTATATGTGAAGCTTTCACACGCAACTACTGATGTAAAATCGTCCAACCATGGGCAAAGGTGGTGCATGTGCATCATCCGATCTAGATAATAGGGTAATCCGCACCATGAAAATGGGATGGCCTTAAAATCGCACCATTGAAATCATCAGGTGGACCACAAGTAGAAAATAGCGGACCACAAGTAGAAAATCATCAGGTGGACCACAAGTAGAAAATAGCGGACAACCAAAAAATAGCCACCGAATTTCCATGGTGATCCACCTGATGGTTGGATCGGATTGATTTTTAGGGCCTCCAATTTTCATCATGGATTGCCAGTTGGATGCCATGCAGACAACAAGGTGGGCCCCGCACCTAAAACTAGTTGCGTAAGCATAATAAGGATAAATGGGGCGATGGTTAGGTGATCCAGACCGTTGATAAAAACGGGTCCGGGCATCTAGTAGTGTTTTTCATATGCAATATATCTCACCATCCTATCCATCAGATGTCCGTCAAAGCGACGGTGTAGGATGAAAGTAGTTAATAGCAAAGCATTCATCAAGAGAAATGGGAGAAATGGAATTTTTAAAACATGAGAAATCGGCGATAGATCCCACTAAATGAACGGACCAGATCAATACATCACCAGCCACCTGTACTATGGACAGTAGAGAGATCGCCACCCTCCCCAATCCCGACATAGAAATTTTCCCATACAACGTTGTATCTGAATCTTCGTACGACGCTTTTCCTTCCCGCCAACGCCTCGCTCGTGTAGAAAATCCGAGCCGTCCAGGAAAAAGGTGGACCGCACTATACGGATTTTTGAAACGAAAATCCAGATGCCCCACTCATCAGACGGCCTCACGCCTTCGAGATCACATAACAGCCGTTGGTCTGATCAATGTGCGAATCTGGCCCACCTTTTCGAACAGACTTAAAAAGAGCAAAAACAGAATTAAACACACCAACTTTTTTCTTTTTACAGATTATAATCTAAAATCCAAAGTTCCCACAGAAAATAAAAATAAAAATAAAAATACTATTATTTCTGTCACGTGAGTCCGAGACGCTCCACGTGCGAAGGGACGCCCGCGACGGACATAGGCATGATAGGTAAGGTGAAGTACGTATCGAGCATGATCCGCTTCTGTATGACTTCCATCGTAGCCCCAGCTTCGATCAGCTCCTTCACAACGGACGAGTAGAAGGCCTTGAGCTTCTTAAGCATGTACGAATACTTCAATCTCAGCCATCGAAGCCTCAACCGTCGGAAGGCCCTCAGCAGGAAGAACCCACCTCGGGTACGGCGCTTCTTTCCGCCGAGACGGATGGAAGGGCGCTTCCGACGCTTGGTTGGCGCGTCGGGGGGCTTGCATGAGATGCCAGCTGGGGTTTTTTTGAGAAAAGGCCACCGGAAAATGGTGGTCCTGCGGGGCTCGGAAACAAGATGGGCGTTGGGAGAAGACATTGGGGTCAGGGAATGAGAGAGTGCAGAGCGAGCGAAAGAGACAGAGAGATGGGGGATTTATAACGAAGGGAATTATTCGATACTCTGTCAGCTTATCATGTTTGATACTCAGGCGCTGAGAAATTGTACACGTGGCAAAATTTAACTCAAATTAAACGGTCCAAATTATGGTAACGGACTGTTTATGAGTGGAACGGTCGAAATTAGATTGGTTGATTAATATTAAATTCTGATTCGTTTCCACTTATTTATTCAAATAGGACCGTTGGATTTTTTTCATTTCGACCGATAATCATACGACAAAATAAGCAGAATTTTATGTTATGTTTAAACTGGAACCGATTATTTGGACGGTTTAATTTGAATTTATTGTAAGCAACTAAAGTAATTTCTACTTTATCTTATTATTGCCTGTGTATCATATATCACAATCTGCCAGAGCATTTAAAAAAATCTCTTTATTATGAGTTGACTACAGGAGGTGGCCCATTGGTGAGGGAAAAAGGACCCATGTGATGGGTGGAGAGGGATTCGAGGAGATATTGATTGATATGCGGCTGATATTTTGTCGGCGAAAATGGTAATTAGGGATTTGCGGTGATCGTGTATTTAAATAGGAAGGGTCAGTTTACTGTTTTAGGAGACGTGTTGCAGGGAGCCCGTGCAACAAAAAGCTGTGGGGCCCACAGATTTGCGTGTGTGAGAATTTCAGCTAGATCAGATTAGGATGTGACCCGGCCGACGCATAACTCAAGTGGACCCACCACGGGAACCAATGGGTAGGAGTGTACACGAACCGAGCTAGCTCGGCCAACTCGCTCCACTAGCTTGAAAAAGCTCGAATCGCTTTGGTTTGAAGCTGAGTTCGATCTTAGTCAAGCTGGTTTTAGAGCATGAAAATGAGTTCGAACCCAGCTTGACTCAACTTAGTTCAATATATTGCTTGAACCCGGCTGGACTCAAATTGACTCGGCTATTCTCTGTTGTTACTCACCATATGTTTGATGAAATGATTTATCAAAGTGTCGGCTAGTGGCAATGAAGGTATGTTTCATTAAACAAATTTTTTTCTTTTTTTATTTTAATATTGCTTACAAGGTGTTTAATGAAATATTTGTAAAACTATTGCTGATGTTTTAAATTTAGTAAGAATTTGAAAGTACAATATATGTGTTTGTGAAAACCATTCATAGGTAAACCCAACTCGAACTGACCTAAGTTGCTTACCTAACCGAGCTGAGCTGGTTAATCAAGCTCAAAAATCAAGCCAGCCGAGGTCAGCTGGTGGTCGAGCCGAGGCCAGCTCGACTCAGTTCAACCCGATATACACCCCTAACAATGAGTATGGAAACGCTCACCCATGAAACGTTCACGGGGCCATCAAAGTATTGGATGTTACTGTGGTTTTCATACATCCTGGTGAGACACACCTAATGCATTGATTGAGTGGCATACAAACGTTACTGTAGCCCCCGGAAGGTTTTATTTTGGGGCATCAACATCTCTACTATTTCTTGTGGTGTGGCCCACTTGAGCTCTATAATAATATAATTTTTGGGTTGCAGTCTTAATACAAGATAATGCAAATGATGAACGGATCGGATGTCACAAATACATTATAGTGGCCCCACAGCTTTTTGTTGCACGGACGGCTTCCTACAATAGCTGTACAAGGAATTGGCGTCCGTTGCAGGGGTTGGACGGAGCGCATCCCTGTCCGCTGTGGGTAGGATACAGGTGAGATTATTAACCGTACACGTGGCATGTACCTTAGACCAGTACAGTCCAAATAATGGTACCCTCTTTACATCAGTCACGTACTAAAAATCATATGGACGTTTGAATTTGAAATATTCCTACTTATCTTTACAGTCTATAGATGTCCATCTAGACTGGGCCCCACTTTCTGGATGGTTCAGATTTAATATGGATACAACACCCACTCACGGTTACTGTCGCGAGATGATTCTTTCATACGATTCACCGTGATGCTTGTGTGAAATCCACTCCGTCCATCAGCTGGGACACGTCGTGTTAGCAGCAGAGCCTAGCCGGTCCAAAACTCAGGTGGGCCACACCACGAGAAACAGTGGGGATGGGAACAACCCAAATACTAGCCTTGATCCGAAACCGTGCTGCTGGTGCAATTCCTCATCGCAACCGTACATCCAAGATCCATCCCAATCAAAAACTCAAGTGGGACACACACCACTGGAAGTAATCAGCAATGTACAATCACACCTAAAATCTATATCTTTACTTGTTGTGGCCCACCTAAAATTTGTAAAGCTTAAGTTTCGTAATCCTGGTGGGGACACACCTGATGAATGGGTTGATTGACATGTGCAAAACATGTGGACCCCACATTCCATCTGGAAGTTTCTACTGTGGGCATCCCCGGCTATTCCCTTTTCTGTGGCCCAAATAAGTTACAGATAGGAATGCCTCTTGGGATCTAGGGCCAGGGGTGAATATAATGGACGGTTTGGATAGCATCCAAACTTCATGGTGGGCCCACGCGGTTCAAAATAGAGCTAGGATCCAGTGACAACTATTCCTATACTTCTCAGGGCTAACTTATATGCCCGCCCAGGGGACCCACGGGCGTGTTTGGCCGGGTGCAGTAGGTGGTATTAGACGGGATAGAATTACGTATATAAGCTCATTATAAGCCAAGTGTAATTTACGTCGCCAAGCTCTGTGAGTCCCATCATGATGTATGTTTTGTATTTACACTCGCCGTTTATTTCGAGAGATCATTTTAAGACACGAGCCAAAGAAGGTACCACAACGTAGAATATTGGAGAGAGTGACGCCCACCATTAAAAAATTTTAAGGGCCACAAAAGTTTTCGGTCATACCAATTTTTGTGTTTTTCTTTCTTTAATGTACTTGTTAACTTATGTACGTGTTGGATCTGCAGATAAACGTAACGTTGGACCTTTGGAAGGTTTCAACGGTTGGTGTAACTCTCTCCACTGTCTTCTGTAGTGGGTATATTAAAGCTTTGGATTTCCCTCATTCTTCGTATCATGCCCTAAAATGATCTATCTAAATGAAACGACAGTGTGGATGTAACACATATACCGTAGTCGGACCCACGAAACTTGGTAACATTACTTCAACAACAGAAGTTCATTTCCCTTCGTGTGGCCCATTTAAAACTCGGATTTGACTTATTTTTCAGCCCATGGCATGAAATAACATGGAGAAACCGGTGGACGGCGTGGATTTGGATAGATTATAGGGTCACGAGTGGGGACACCCCACCCACGCCCGCCGTGTTGTGAGGGAGTATTCCAAACCACCGTCACCTATATTATAGTCCACCTGATAGTTAGATCAGCTTAGGTTTTTTTGGCTCAGAGATCAAAATGACCGGAGTAAAGAGGTGGATGGTGTGGATTTAAAAGATACCTTGTGATGAGTCCCACGTGTAGAAACTCACTCCAAAACTCCTTGCATGCAACCAAAGCGTCATCGACGCTGCTGGAGATTTTTAGTCCGGTACAAGGTGTGGTCCACCTTAGATAAGTATCGACTTTACTGTTGGGTTCAAAGGCTAAAATTGGATGAACGGCTTGGATGAAACATATGCATCATGTTGGGACCCTTCCCATTAACTCCTAGCGTGGGATTCCGATAATCAAGGCAGAGGATGACGAAATCCCACCCACACAATACACGGTTTGGGCGCAGATTTTCATTACCCTAATCCATATATGGTTCTTCCAAACATGCCAACACATGTATTAGATGGGATTAGTAATGCAATTCCATCTAATACCACCTAATACACCCGGCCAAACAGGCCCTAAATAAACGGTCTGGATCACGCTAAAATCACATGGGTGGGCCCCAAGCAGTGTCACGTGGAATGTGTTTATCGTACACTTGCATGCCATTCTAATATTGCCGAGGCACATGCACGTGAGTTTTTCGATACTACGGTTGATTAGGGTGCTTGATACGCAGGCATTCACAGATGGTACACGTGGCAGACGTTTACTCAAACTAAACTGACTAAACCGTGGAACGGACTGTCGTTAAGTCACAGTGCCAAGATCAGATTTGATTGGACAATCCTGACCTCTGATTCATCGACGGGTACTTTTCATTTTCAACCGTCCACTAAATCTCCACCGATCCGATCATCATTTGATCAAATAGTCTTAATTATTTGTTCACAGACATCAGAACTGAAACCCATGAGTTCAACAGTTTAATTTGAATTTCTTGTATGCCACGTAGGCAGCATGTAAGTAATTTCTTTATACCCGCGTATCAGGCATCTCACCTTGCCAGAGTATCAAAGGTTTTCTCTTGATTTGCACGAATCTTTCATCGAACGCGTGCATCAAAAAGCGAGTCCCTCTCAGAATAATTGGTGGGCTGGTTTATCAACGAGAAGCGGCTGGTTTATCAACGAGAAGAGAGAAACCCACACGCAACGTTTTTAAGCGCCGAACACGAACTCCCCGTATATGCCCACGTGGCACATTTATAAGGCATCCAGAATGTTCATTTAACGGGCCTCCCTGTCTTTGAATCGTCCATTAGCCAACATACGTACGAAGAAAAGGACGGTTGAAAATGACAATTGATGGGCCTACATTCAAAACCCATTGGCTGCTCATCTGATAAGTGGGCCATTCGGATTTACTTATAGATCATCTGGAGTATGGGGAGAATCCAATGAACGTCCTGGATACTTTGAACATATGCTATATCTACATGTGTGGTGCGTTTCTTTCTGGCACTTGAAGATGGAACGTGCAATGCTCTCGTATACTATCAGTGATGGACCTGTACCTATGGGACGCGAGCTGTCTGTGGGACCCACTACGTGGGGCCTACCGAGACGTCCGTGAGAAACCCACCCCGTTCATCATTTTCTTCGGCTATGTTAGGACGTGATCCAAAAAAAAAAAGCAAGATCCGAAACTCAAGTGGACCACACTACGGGATACAGTGGGGATGGAAAGATCCACCGTTGAAACCGTCCCGGGGCCCGCCATGATGTTTATATGTCATCCAAACCGTTTATAAGTTCATTCTAACTGGATGAACTGAAATCAGAAATATTATTCTGATCCAAAACTTCTGTGTCCCCATAAAAATCTTGACGGTGAGCGTTCCATCCCTACTCTTTCATGTAGTGTGGTCCACTTGATTATTTGATCTCCTTCATTTTTGGCATCGCATCCTAACATTAGGTAGAAAAACTGATGGACGGGGTGGATTTCTCAATAAACGTCTAAGTGGACCCACGTAGGGCGCAGGCAACTCGCGTCAAAGACGGGTGCGTCGGCCGACTTGAGCAGTAGTCTCGAGTTCCAGCTTTCAGAAGTGGAGCCCATAATCAGGATATCCAGACCATTAGCACGTTGCATCGGACCATGAATAGAGCATGTGTCAAACGTATGTTACATAGGACGATCACAACCTTTCAATCTCTGGCCTACAACTCGACGGTCAATACAAATACACCAACAATCCACATCGGGGAGATATTTGGATGGTTCAGATCTCACGATCTGAGAGATACTTGGAAGATCGTACATATCCAAAATAAGACGCAACAGCAAGGTCTGGATTACCGCGCCACCGGCACCACTTGTCCGACCGTACAATAACTCCTCTCCACCGGCCGTACCTAGCTTCCCGGCGAAGTTACTGCGAAGCGCTTTCGCAGGCAACGCCCGGACCCTTTCCCACCAACTTCTTGGGACGGCATGCTAAGTGGGGCCCACCATCATGTTTGCGAGAAAACCATCTGGTCCATCCGTTTTAACAGATCATGTTAGGACATGGCCCAAAAATGAGATAGATCCAAAACTTAAGTAGGCTGCACAACAGGAAACAATGAGGATTGAATCTCGACAGTTGAAACATTTCCGGGGCAACAGAAGTTTTGGATCACGCGAATATGTTTGTATTCTCAGTTTATCTTATTAGGAATGATTTTATTAACGGTGTAGATGGCATATAAACATCACGATATATAATATTGCAAGGGGGTTTTAATTGTTGGCATTTTCCTATTTACATTTTCTTACGTTGGGTCGGCCTCTTTTTCTTTAGCCCGTGTGCTGACGTTCAAAAATCACAGACGGATTGGATTTTCACAAACATGTCCCGGCAAGGCTTCGGACGCAATAGTGGTCAGTGCTCTGTGGGCCCACCATGATTTATACGTTTCATCCACGCTTTCCTTCCATTTTTGCATATCACTTTAGGATTCTCTTGAAAGAAAATAACGTACATTTAAATCTCAGGTGGACCACACAAACGGAGAATAAATAGTGATTGAATGTCCACCGTTCAAAACCACTTAATGCCCGTTGGAATGTTTATTTGACATCCAACATGTTGATTAGGTCATGCAGACTTGGATAATTGAAAAAAAAAAAAAAAAAAAAAAAAAAAAAACAAATATCAGCTTAATTCAAAACTTTTACCGATCCCAAGAAGTTAATAATGGTGGGCGTTCAATCAACACCATGCGGTCTACCTCATTTTTATTTTATTTTTTCGTTTCATACCATTAAATAATCTGAAAAATTGGATGGACAGCACCGATGAAATAAATACATTATGGTGGGGCTCACATAGGACTAACCATTGGCTAGTTGCGAGGTCACTGGCCAATTTATTTTTTAAAAAAGCTCTGTCCATCTATTTTGCCAACTAATATTAGGCAGATGGGTTCAAAAATGTGGCTGATCCAAAAATGATAGTTAGAAGTGGTTAGGGAAATGCCTACCGTTGAAACTTCTCTTGTAAAGTCATACTTACTATGATGAACTGAAGAGACAAAAATATAAGCCTGATCTAAAACTTCTGTTGCCGTAGAAATATTTCAACAGTGAGCGTTCAATTCTCACTGATTCCTGTCATGTGGCCCACTTGAGTTTTGGGACGGAGTATCAACTTGAAGCGGGAACAGGCACAATTAATGAACAGGATGGATACTTGTACCATAAGATATTCTAAAGGCACATGTAAAGTTGCTGTGGCCTCCAAATAATAAGCTTAAATATAAATAAATAAATAAATAAATAAAACTAACCGTTGGATCAAATCGATTCTACTCTACCGTAAAAAGTTCACTTGGGGAGTATTTGATTTTTTTAATAATATTTGTAAATGAATAAAGGCTTAATAATAGTGTTAATACGTGTTAGGTAGGAAAGCAGGCGAGAAATTGCACTTGGATTATTGGGATTGCCTGAAGTGAATTCATGTACTTGCTACTGAGTTAAATCTTTGGGTCTAACCATGATGTATTTCTCTTATCCACACCGTACATTCATTTTATTGGCTCATTTCAAAGCATTATGTAAAACATGAGCCAGATCCAAAGCTCAAGTGGACCACGCCATAAGAAACAGTGGTCTTGAAAGTGCCAACCGTTTAAAGCTGAAAACCCCCTGTGGCCCACAATGATGTTTATTTATCATCCAACCTGTAAATAAGGTCATGCAGACATGGATACAAGTAAAACACAAGACTTCTGCTCCCCCTAACAGTTGTAAATGATAAGTGTTCAATGAGATTATTTCTAGTGGTGTGGTCCACTAGGGCTTAGGATCTACCTAATTTTGCAGCTCATGCCCTAAGCCTGTTTGGGGTGTGGTATTAGGGGATATGGATTTGCATTTGCTTCCGAGCAAATTTCACCCAGCATTTAGAAACGAAAGAAAGGATTAGATTAATACTGATATCATATCATCTAGAGTCAAATATATACGTGGGCCCCACGTTGATGCATGTATTTCATCCACACCATTTATCTATATGCACCATTTATATGTGACATTCAAGTTGTAAATGTGTATATGTGACTAGCATCGGTTATGAAATATGGTTAAGCAATTACAATTCCATGGTCTACCAAATGTCAGGCTTAATTCGATAATATATTTTTCAAAGAAAGAATTGAATCTGAAACATGGAATTAGACAATCAAAATATTTCTAGACATGTAAACATTTAATCTGACCGTTCAAACGGACCCTAATTGGCAGAATACATGGACAGCTGTGATAAGACTAATACATCGTGGTGGGTCTCAACAGTTTTTTTCAAACAATCCCTTTTTCGCGTTAGGTTATAGAGTCAAAACCGCTTAAACAAGCTAGCTGTCAACAACATCACATTGGGTTTGCGGCCAGAAGTATTGTTACAAGTAATAATGACTTCAAGTAATAATGACTTATTTCTAACCAATTGAAAGAGTCATTCAAAAACCAAAAAGTCCTTTAAAATACTAAATAGCCAATCAAAAAATCATTGAGATTGGACATCACTCCATTGTTCAAAAAGCACACAAAAATCTGCCAAAAAAGCCAAGACTAAGATGAGTGGATCAAATTTCTTCATTAAAAGTAGTTAAATTTTAACCACTTTTGCTAAAAGACCAGTACATTGTAACTGCATTTTACCCAAACTCACAAAGGAATTTGCATGGGCCCTCACAAACACACGTGGGGCGTATGTTTCATAATCATCGTTATATAATTATAATTTTAGAGCCATCAAACTTTACATTTTGATCAAATCTACACAGTTAATTATAATCAAGGTTGTCATTTTGGGTCCACACCCCGCTCCTACGACAGTGCATCTTATTTTCGCTTAACTCCTATGCTCCTACGACAGTGCATCTTATTTTCGCTTAACTCCTATTCTGAGAAGGCTAATAGAGGAGTTACATGTGACATTGCATGAGAAATAATTTTACATGTCAGAGGATGATTAACAGAATATTATGGTTGATATACAAGAAGTGTAATCGAGTTGTCTAAGATATAAAAGACAACCAATGGTAATAAAAACAAAACCTTGACCAATAAAAATGAAGCAAGCGGTCAAGAGGCATTCAAAAAAGGAACAGTCGCACAAGAGAAACGAAACAAATGAAAGATTTAGAAAGAGGCTTTTTTACTGCTACAATCATTGCAATAACTAAACGAAAGATCAAAATGAATAAGCTACAATACAAATCTATAAATAGTAGAAGAATTCAATAGAGAAAAAATAACAACCGAACAACCTAATTCAATAAAACAAACAAATTTATCTTATCAATTTACTTTATCTTAGTTTATCCTAGAAGTAGCGATAATCCATTAGCGGTAATTCTTAGCTATAATATTTAGTTGTCTATAATATTTAGTTGTAATCCAAGTCTACGCTCATATGCTAGATTTGTTCTTTCTCAAATATCAAGTGACTCTTTCAAGAGACGCATTCTTGCAGTTGCTCTTAGTGACCGATTGTAAGTTTTTCCTTTTGTTTGATTTGCACTAGTATTCTAAAAGTCTTTTCTCATGGAAGACACAAAGTAACTCATCTTCGGAGGAAAAACCCCACCCTCCGATTATTACTTGATCGTAATAAACTTTTACAAGTGGCTGAATAAGTAACTGATTTTCTCAGAATATGGTCATATACGTTCATATTGGATATATCTACTTATTTTCGCACTTGGAGTCAAAGTTGATCGGTTTGAATCGAGCCACTTTATAAATTCTAACATATCTGCATAATTAAAAACAAACTGAGTAGCCAACATTTTTTAGCAGGCCCAGTAAGACTAAAAACTACTTGGTTGGCATAACATTTAGTTAATTTAAGTAAATTCGTTGGTGCAATGATTATTGAAGATCATGAGCCAAAGGGGTGGTTGTAATACTTCAATAATTGTTGTTGTGTCTAGTGAGCATCTTACTCAAGAGGAGGAGGTACAAGTTCAACAAGTACCTGAGCAAGGAGATCCACCACCTACTATAGTGCATGTTCCTCCAAGTCCAGACAGACCATCGACATCCCAGGTTAAACATCTTGAGATTATGTCAGTCAGGATGGTTGATATGCAAAGAGGGATTTAGTACATCACAGAACTATCGCAAGTTCAAGGAAAACATTCACTAGTTCAGGCCAAGACTTTCAATAGGTGGATGGTTGGCCACATTAAGAGCATGAATTGGCTGGTGGCTTTGTTTACTGATAGAGCATTTGTTGTACCTCAACAATATGCTTATGCAACTTCTTTTAAAATTCAGGTACCTGTGCCACCAGTTCAATTGATGCCACAGACACTTCCATTACAACGAACATACCACATGTTCGTATCCCTGGTCTGATCCGAGAAATGCGAAATTCACCAATATCGGTAGATTTTAAACGTCCTAAATGTGTTTCTGTCCAGGATATACGAAATTCACCGCCACCGATAGATTTCGAACGTCCTAAACGTGAAAATAGGAACATGGTTCACGAAGCCAGTAATCAAAGGATGCTTGGAGGCACCCCTTGCCTAAAAATCAACCGTATAACGAAGAACAATATCAGCATGGCCTTAAAGTTCCGCCAATTGCTTCACGGCAGTATTGGGAGCTGTACACACTGAAAAATCGGCGTCCACGCTGTTGTGAAAAATGTGGCGTTGTGGTGATGATGTTGGGGGTGATTAAGCTGATTTGTTGGAGTCGCCACTAGCCAATATTACTCAGAATCCCGTGGTTGGCTAGAACCCGCGGAATATATAAGGTTAAAGAAATTCGAAGACTCTCCCACCTTAGATTGACTTCTGGTCTACGATCTGGGATTCCGGGTAAGGGACCTCAGTTACAAAGAGGGAAGGTGTTAGGCACCCTCTCTACCCATACAAGTGTACGGTCTCAACTTAGTGTGGTAAAATAATCTCAAGGGATGATGATGATGCTATGGTCATGATGGGATTAGTCACATGTGGATTTATGATATAACAAGGTTCGAGATTTCGGCAGGCCACAGAGCATACGTTCGACAATGTGTTTAGAAGGCGGATGTGATGATGCTTATGCAAAGAGATAAGAAAAATGGACTAGATCACTAGAAATTTCTGATGTGACAGGATCCGATGTACGACAAGTCACAGAGCATACGTCCACTAGAGATCTAGAGAAGCAGGGGGGTTGAGAAGAGAGTAGATGTCATGATGAATGCTTGTATGGATCTTTGACTTGATTCTTGAATAGGCTAGGATGTAGATTGAACCATGATCATTTTGGGCTAGGCTTGTAGGTTGAAAGGGTTGAGATGAAGGCTAGGAGGTGGCTGGAAAATTTGGGCTTGAAAGCTTGGGAGCCCCTTCCCTTCCCTCACTCTCTTCCTCACTTACTCTTTCTCACTCACTCTCTCTTTCTCTCTCTCCCTCCCTTGGTGGCTTGGTCCCCTAAAATGAAGGAGGAGAGGGCTATTTATAACCTTCTCCAATGGCATTGTGGTAATTTTAGACTTTGGGAGGGATAAATGCTGATGTGGCAATAGGTGATTGGTTGGAGAAGAGAGACGTCCACATGGCGCGCTCTTATTGGTTAAAAGAGCGGTAAAAAGGTAAATAGTGAGAATGAGGAGGGTAAATGTATGGGAAGAGTTGACTTTGGATATTTGCCGGGACACCGGTCCCTGCTTGAACAAAGACGCGGCGGTACTCGGAGTCCCATGCCGTGAGGAGCAATCCGACTACCGCCAGGATATTATGATTCTAAACCGGTAGTCCGAATCCGCCGCCCGGGTTACTGGTGAGTCCGAAACTCGTGTGTTGACTCGGTGCTCGCTTTTTAGGGAAGTGGTAATTTGACTACCTCTGGTGGTAGTCAAACTACCACTTTGGTACAGCTTCCTTTGAAATTCATCCGATGGGTCCTTTTTTAGGTCCTTAGGAAGAAACAAAGTCCGTTTTGGATGTTTGACTCAAAATGGCTGGAAATTGGCTCGATCGTTGCCCGAGAATGATTCGAGAAATAGATCGGTTTTGGACATAGTCTGGATTGAATAATGGTTCAAGTTAGGGTTAGGGACATGATCATGGTTCTCAAAATGTAAAGGGAAAAAAAAACTTTTTGGATTGTCTTAACAAAATCAAGATATTAGCATGGGTGGGGTGTCTTAATGACGGATGCCCCTCTTTGACCGAGGTTACGAGCAACCGAAGGTCAAAGCAAGTGGACACCCCACCCTTAATTCCATTGGGCGAATGAAGGGTAGCGATTCAAATCTATTGCCTACCATTGTATTATTGTCAATTGACTGTTTAGAAAAAGATGACTTGCACATATCACGAGGGTTGAGAAAAATGTTGTGATTATCTCCTGCGCATTTGTCGCGGCTTTACGGATCACCAATCACAACCTCTTCATATCGGATTGTTTACAGCATTGGAGGGTAAGTCTGAAAAGTAAGGGCCTCTGCGCATTTGTCGCGGCTTTACGAGGATTCCCATACTGTTAGGTCTGTCGTTCCTTTGCTATGTAATCACCCTAGGAATGTTCGTTCCATTTGATCGTCAAAGTGGTTAGCTGCCCTGCGCGTTGGTGCGGCTTTATGGGGAACTCACTACGCCGACTTGGACTCGATCAAATTTTACGAACATTCCGGACTAGATATGTGTAGGTAATCTGTTTGTCATGCAATCCGCTGAGTCTGATACTTTGGTTACAATGGATTGTCTTCACTTCGAGTTTGACTATTCTTTCCAGAGATAGATCCACTTATCTTACTAGCATTTGTACGACTGCCCAGTTATAGAGATCTGGCCAACCGTACATGTATCATGTACGGACTTGATCGTCCTTCGGGGAAACCGGAAGAGATCGGGTCTTATTTAATTGTTTGCACTGACCGCAACTAGAGAATATGGAATATTCATCAGTGTATTGCGCGTCGCGTGCGTTTTGAAAAACTATCCTCTTTGGAGCTAAGCTCTTTGAGGATTTATTTGAAACCTTTTTTTTATATAAATTTTTTTTTGAAAAATATCCGTTCGATCTCACGGGTGGGCGTCGTCGTTCGGTTTTTATTTTTGTAGGTTAAGTAAACAGACACGTTGCCTCCACTAATGAGTTGGCGGGGCTAATGGTTTTTATTTGAAAGTCAGATGGCCTCCACTAATAAATTAATGGGGCTAATGATTTTTTTATTTGCAAAAAGGGTCAGATGGCCTCCACTAATAAATCAATGGGGCTAACGTTTTTTAGAAGAAGCAAACCTTTTGGGCCTATACTTACTGGGGATTTATCTTAGAGTTACTTGGTATTTTTTTTTTATTATATATATATATTTTTTATTATTATTTTTTTTTTTTTTATTTTTTGAAGATTTTGAGATTTTTAGAAAATTCGGAGGTTTTTATGGAATTTTGGAAACTTTTGGGAAGTTTTGGGATTTTTTTGTTTTTTTTTTTTTTTTTTTGGGATTTTTTTTTTTTTTTTTTTTTGAGAATTTTTTTTGAGAGTTTTTGGAACAAAGGTTTACTTTTGAAATTCTCTAGGGTCCTTCCAAGGGTTTTGAAATACTAAGATCTATTTTTAGAAATTTTTGAGACCCTTTTTGGAAATTCAGAGGAACTAAAGTTTATTTTAAGAATTTTCTAGGACATTTTGGGGGTTTTAGGGAATCAGAGGTTTATTTTTTGGAATTTTTGAAGACCCTTTTTTAACCTTAGAAGAAACAGAAGTCTATTTTAAGAATTTTTTTTACTTTGTCCACCGGTCTAAAGGGAGGACCGGTCATTGGAGGTGGGCCTGGGGACAAGACGCCGCCATCATGTCGAGAATGTCGGCGGCGGCGGTCGGTAAAGTTAATTTGCTGCCACAGCCAGTCCGATTCACGGCCGTCAGATGGGCCGTTGGTCCGTCTGTTTATTTTGGTCCGTTCGGTGCAACCCTTCTCCCATTTAGTCCATTCATTCGAACGTCCAGGGATGCATTTGTGGTCCCTAGAGCTCATTTTGGTGATTCTCCACCTTGTATTTCCTTGATTTCAGGTATTCTCGGCCGTTGGATTCTCCTCGGATTTTTGGTGGGTCAACTTCTTAGGGAGATCTTGCACTTTCTTTTTGGGAGGGCCACGATCAGGACCGTTGATCCGTTTTAATGTAATCTAGACCACTGGATCTTGCAGGATTTTGCATTATATTTATTATTATTTATTTATTTATTATTATTATTTTTATTTTTATTTTTTTTTTAGGTCAAGTTGCTGGCTGATTATGTATATATTCTTCTTTTTTGTTTTTTTTTTGCTAGAGTGGGGTGTGATAAGAAAGGGGCCCCACCCTTTTATTTGATCTAATCACCCTTTTTTTTTGGGAACGATCTGGACCGTCGGATGGATGGATGGATGATTGGGATCATTGGATGAATGATCTGGACCATCGGATGAAATGATCTGGACTATGTATGAGTGATCTGGACCATGTATGGATGATCTGGATGAATGATCTGGACCACTGGATGAAATGATCTAGACCATGTATGAGTGATCTGGACCATGTATGATTGGATGAGTGATCTGGACCATTGAATGAACGGATGATTTGGACCATTCGATGGATGGGTGATTGGTCTGGATGAATGGATGATCTGGACCATTGATCCGGATCATGTATGGATGGATGATGATCTGGACCACTGGATGAAATGATCTAGACCATGTATGAGTGATCTGGACCATGTATGGATGGATGAATGATCTGGACCATTGAATGAACGGATGATTTGGACCATTGGATGGATGGGTGATTGGTCTAGATGAATGGATGATCTGGACCATTGATCCGGATCATGTATGGATGGATGGATGATCTAGATGAATGATCTGGACCACTGGATGAAATGATCTAGACCATGTATGGGTGATCTGGACCATGTATGGATGATCTAGACCATTGGATCATGCATGGATTTGCTGAAACGGTCCTTCCCCTTTTTTTGAAATGGACCTTGACCTTTGAGCAGGCCTTTGATTTTGAAGTGGTTTTATGGCAACGGCTTTGGGAAGGATTTAGGTCTTGGAATGGGTTGTTTTGGAAAACGGGTTCTGAAGGTGTGTTTGTGGATATGGGCTTTCGAGATGGGCCTTTTGAAATATGGGCTTGTCATGGAAACTTACCTGTAAATCTTGCCTGTGCAGCATGCCCCGTCGAGATAGGAATAAGGCTAGTCTGTCTCATCATTCGACCGACCCATGTCACGTGCCGCGGGAAGGTCGGCATCTTTCAGACGTAGCTCGAGAGGGCGGTGCGCCTGCGATTCTCAGAGGGCGTGGGGTTAGGAGGCATTGGCCTGACTGGTTTCATGATCCTCAACCTTTGTTCTTCGAGGTCCTGGAGCGTCCCCCTTTTGTGCATCTTTTCCGGGTTCGTCTGAGCAAGACGAACATGTCGCTCTTATCTGCCTTGGCCGAGCGATGGCACCCCGAGACACATACATTCCAGCTGCCCTTTGGAGAGTGGGGGATCACCCCATATGACATATATATGCAGCTGGGTCTTAGATATGATGATGGTTCTGTGCCCTTTGAGGAGGACCTTCCAGTACCTACTGAGGACGACTGGATAGAGCTATTAGGGATGATGCCAGATGCCACAGAATTTTCAGGCCATCGATTTAAACTTTTATGGCTTTCTTCGAATTTCGCCAGACACATCCCTAAGACTGAGACTGCAGCTGTGGTAAAAGCTCGGGCCCTGATTTTATATACCATGGGAGCGATGATCTTCTGCCATGGGAATGAATTAGTGAGTTCCCGTCTGTTATCGCTCGTGGCAGACATCACTTTTTCCATGCCATACAACTGGAATGCAGCCCTCCTGGCGCATTTGTACGAAGGGCTGGATAAGGCCAGCCGCTGCATCAGCCGCTCCTTAACTGGTTTTTACCCAGTCATTGAGGTACTTTCTTGAGATCCTTTCTGTCATCTTTTCCTTGAGGATGGTCTGGTGTGTCTCCCCCTAATTTTGGTGTGGCGCAGGTTTACTTTTTTGACCACTTTCCTCACCTGGCACCCACTCTGATCAATCATTCGCCTCCATTCTCGCGCATGATGCTGTGGTACAAGGATAACCGCAGCCATACACGTTTGTTTTCTGATCTTGCTTGGAGGTCGAATATTGATGCCCTCGTTCCTGATGATGTGAGCGATCCATCTTGCCCTGTATTGCCCGTATGTTGCTTTCTGCATGCCTGACAATCTTTTACCCTTTCTTCCTTTTATAGTTTCATACTCGGCCATACCTTCAGTCGAATGCAACTCTTACTCCTGGTGCACAGGAGGCTTTCCAGGCCTCTCGACGACACGCATCCTGGAGGATCCGCGGGTGACCAAATGGTATATGGGAGAGAGACTTTTTTGGCAGCTGACTGGCAACCCTTTGGTCCCGCTTAGTCCGCCATCTAGACCATCTGATTGGAGATCTGTGCCACAGAGAGAGCTGGTTGCTGCTTTGGAGGGCTATGAAGCCAGCGCCTTTGTTGACCCAGACAGAGAGTATAACTCTTGGAGCGAGCAATACGGCATGGGTCCGATTCTTCAGCCTGGTTATGCTCCTGGTGGTGGCGCCCGCTTTGCTGGAGGAGGGATCTTGGGACCTCGTTTTCATAGCAAGGATAGTGACACCTCTTTTCCAGGTGATGATTAATTCATCGGCTGTATGATCTCCTTCATTTGATATAAAATTTTAGTTTGTTCGGCATTGTCTTCTGCTTTCACAGTTGCTTTTAACCAATCATGCACATAGGAGCAAATTACTTGTTTTCTACCCTCGAGTGGATCATCTGAATTGCACTTGGAGGCCCAGGGGCGGAGCGGTCGGTTGCCGCCATGATAATCGGAATCGGACTACGCCGGTGTAGTCGGACTACCGCCCGTTGACATTTGCCCGTTCTACCTACTCTGTCAGGTGCTGCAGTGGTTCAGTGATGACACCTCTGTTCTAAAACGGTACTCTGAGTACCGCTAGCGGTAATCTGATTCACGCCCCGATCCATCTTTTCTTTCAGCGAGCCCTGTCCTTCCCTGTTCATTCCCTTTGTCCCTTCCTCCGGTGTTCCCATCCGTCCATTCTCTGATCGTCCCTTTTGTCTCCATTTTGTCCTTTCTTCTTTGTCTTCATCCATCCCTTGTTCCTTTCTCCTTTTCTGATTTATCATGGCCAATCATGATGATGGGTTAGGTGTGTTTATTAGTGGTGAAAAGGTGGGTAGCTCCATAAATGATGAGGAGTTTATGGGTGGATTGATGGGGGTAGGTGGGCAAGTGATGGGCCCTCTTGAAGGAATGAACACCATTTATGGCTTGGATCCTTTTTCTACTAATGGGCTGATGGGATTGGACGGTTTGATTGATGGAGGGATGGCTATGGATGGTGTGGATGCTTTGATGGATGGGAGGATGGCTATAGGTGGTGTGGATGGCTTGATGGATGGGAGGATGGCTATAGGTGGTGTGGATGGCTTGATGGATGGGAGGATGGCTATGGATGGTGTGGATGCCTTGGATCAAATTTTGGTGGATGACGGGCCTCCTCTTGGTGCTTTAGATGACTTGGATCTAGCAGACGATGGACTTCCGACAGGCGGCCTGAGTCAGATTTTTGGCGCAGATTTCGAGTCGATGGTTAGACAGTCAGCTCCTGTCGTCATGCAGGATGTAGCTCTTATGTGTCACAGGAATGCTCCAGACGTTTCAGCTATTGGGGCTTCTTCATTTCAGACGCCTCCTGACGTAGCAGTTGTCGGGGATTCAGGTCCTCGTGTTGAGGCTTTTCATGATACACTGCGTGATGCGATGGGCGCGTATGGCTTTTTTCACCATCACGAGATTGACCTTCTAGATGAGGGCATGCCCATATTCGATGACCTATCGCTGGCCCCAGGGATTCAGATTGTTGAGGGCGTGCCTGTTCGGACTTGTCGACTGTAGCCGCGTGGCACCTGTTCTAAGTAATTACACATTTGAATTGACAATTTGACCGAGTCCGAGATCTTCGAGTTGGATTCCTTGGGCTTTCGAGAGGTTCTCCACTTTCACCGAGTTCGCTTAGACTGGCGACTGCTGAGTGAGGCATTGTATGACTGGGTACCCTCCCTGAACCTTTTTTCCTTCAATGATCTGGAGCTGGGTCCATCGTTGGAGGAGTTTGCGCACCTGTCAGGCCTTCTCCTGACCCGGGAGGCGTACATTCCTTCATCAGAGTCGGTTCGCCCTTCTGATTTGGTTGCCTGGTTCGGATTTTCCATTAATCTTCCTACTACGGAGGGTAGAGTTAGTGAGCTTTCCCTGGAGGTCTTATACGACCGCTGCTCTACTGGCCGTGGGAGACCTGGATCTGATCGTCAGCTTCAGTGCCTGAATGCACTGATATTTTGTACCTTGGCTGAGCTGCTCTTTTCAGGATGGAGACGGTCATCACTAGTAGTTCTGTTAGATGTCTTCCGATGTGTTCTTTGTCGCAGGAGCATCGTTTCGGTAGTGCTGGCAGAGCTTTTCTTGGGATTGACTGAGTGTTCCCTTGGACATACTCGCATCCTCAGAGGCTGCTGCTCATTTCTTCAGGTACTTTCTGTTCTTTTGCCTCTTTCTCATGCATCCTATTTTTGTTTTTTTTTTTGATATTTTGAGCTTAACTTGAGCTTCTCCCAGGTATGGTTATGGGAACACTTGTACATGACCCCTATGCTTGCATTTCCTGATTCCCGCCGCACTGACGTGCTGCTCTTGTTACTTGACGACCTTCCGTATGGCGCTGAGGCCACGGAGTCATTGTATCGCTGCATGCTTTCTCAGCTTCGAGGGTGGGAGATCAGCTGGGAGGCTACTTGGCTTTGTCGAGCGCCCCTGATCTGTAGTGCGGCTTGCACTCCTTTGCTGTTGCTCGGCCTTCGGGGGTGCTGCTCCTATCATCCCGTACGCTTCCTTCGCCAGTTTGGTTTCTAGCAGGATTTCACGGAGTTCGCCTTTTCTGGATTTGGACACTCCTCTCTTCCATCTGATTTGACATCCCTGTATAGGCGAGTCTGGATTTCCTGGCAGGGTTCTTTGGATGCGACGGCTCTAAGCCTTGAGTCTTGGGCTCCTCCTATGGCGACGGTACCATACCAGACCGATGGGTAGCAGAAAGCGATCGTTATATCGTTAGGTTCAGTGGCACTTGGCGATGAGGCTTCTTGATCGGGATATGATAGGTGACACTTGCTACATCTTCTTCTGGGTTATTGACTCTTTTGAGGCCTTTGAGGAGCGGCCCTTCATTGATCCTTCATTTCTGCTAGCCACACATGGCCATTTGATTAGTGAGATTGCTGTGCTTCGCCATTTGTGTGAGGACATGGCCCGCCGATTAGCGTAGGGCGGCGATATGATGAGAGCATGCTTGCGGCACATCGTCTGGATAGGGATGAGATCTTCTACCTGCGCATGGAGATAGAGAGGCTCGAGGAGAGATTGTTAGCATATGAGAGGTAGGGGCTTACCTGCAATTTGCAACGTTGATTATTTGCTTATTTTGTATGCACAGAGGATTTTTGCTTATAAAAGGAAAAACAGTGTAAAATGGTTTAAGAAAATGAAATATTTTGTTCGTGCCATGTTTACTCATGTTTGGATTTATACTTTGGATGACTGGGATCAGCATTTTGGGCTCAGCCCACGTTGTATACAGTATTCTAGATATGTGCCCCTTGGGGTCTTGGTTTCTTGAGACGGTGTCGGGATTGCATCCCTGGATTTGAACAAGACATCGATGGAGTCTTGATCTAAAGTTGATCCTTCTTTGTATCTCGTTGTGTCGTTTGCTGCCTCGGCTTCTTCTGTTCCTGTACTTTTATTTTATTTTTTATTTCTTGTCATTTTTACCCGTAGCGCCCTTTCAGGTTTTCACTACGTCTGATTCTTCCCGTCATTTTTGCTCGTAGTGTCCTCTCGGATTTTCACTACATCCCGGGTTTTTTATCTTGCCTGCCCCTTGGCAGCTTGTGCTATTTTTACCCTTGGCGCCCTTTCTGGTTTTCACCAAGTCCACTACGTGCCCCTTTTTTTTTTACTCAAGCCGCCTTTTCAGGTTTTCAACTCGGCCCTTTTGCTTAGGCATGCCTTTATTCTTTTTTTTTTATTTTGTTGGAGTGCTAGGAGTGATGGGGGAACTTCCTTCATAGCTGGCCGATTGACTACTACTTCCCTTGTCTTTAATCATAATCGTAAGTTTGCTTGAAATTATTTGGGGATCTGGGATAGATTTCTAGGGATGAGGGATGGATTTCTTCACTTTCTTTTGGGTTTTTTATTGAGGTTTCTTTTTGTCTTTTCCTTTTTTCTTTTTCTTTCTTTTGTTTTGTTTTCTTTCTTTCTCTTTTTTTTCTCTTTTTTTTTTGGGACATGATGGGTGTTTCTAGAAAGGGTAATTGGTGGATATATATAGTTTTATTTATGGTAAGGAGGTGAGAGATGCAGCCTTTCGATTGTAATCATTGACAAGGTTAGGTAGGGTTACCCGTGATAGATTTTCACATTGTCGGTGTTGATGGGCTCGGGAAGATCCTCGCCTTTCAGCTTGGTGAGCCGAAGAGCACCTCCTGGGAGTACTTCCCGAATGATCAATGGTCCGTCCCACAATGGTTTGAATTTTCCTCTGGGATCTGGCAAATGCGGCGGCAGGATACGTTTCATGACTATGTCACCGACTTTGAAACTTCTCTTCCGGACTCTCTTGTTGTAAGCTCGAGCGATCCTTCTTTGATAGCATTGGGAGTGGTTTAGCGCCCGCATGCGCTTCTCATCTGCCAGATGCAGTTGATCGTACCTTGCTTGTTGCCACTCGCCTTCCTCGACTTCACTTTCCGTGTAGTATCCGCATGTGATGGGATTTCAATTTCGACCGGTAGTAGTCTTGCTTCCATTCCGCAAACGAGCTCATATGGAGTTGCGCTGTAGCGGCACCGTACGGACGTGCGATAAGCCCGAGTGCATAAGGAAGCATTTCTGACCAGTCACGATATGTCTTCACCATCTTTTCGAGTATGCGGATGATAGTCTTGTTTGCGGCTTCCACCCCACCATTCATCTGAGGGCGGTAGGGGCTTGACCGATGGCGTTGAATTTTAAACTTGTCGAGGAAATCGCCCATCCTTTTATTGATGAACGGAGTTCCGTTATCAGTGATAATGGTCTGAGGGACCCCATATCGGCTAATGATGTTGTTCTTCATGAATTTGACCACATGAGATGCTGTGACGGTAGTGTAGGATGCTGCTTCTATCCATTTAGTGAAGTAATCTACTGCCACCAGGATGTATTCATGCCCGTTTGAAGCTTTAGGGCTGATCTTACCTATGATGTCGAGTCCCCATACGGAGAAGGGCCATGGTGCCGTCAAGTTGTAGAGTTCGGAAGCATCTCCTAACGTGCTTGCAGCAATCTATCTCCATTGTAAGCCAGTAGTAGCCGAGTCGTAGGATCTTCTTTGCCATCATGTGTCCATTCATATGCGGGCCGCATAGTCCTTCGTGGATTTCTGACATAATCTGGGCTGCCTCTGTCTCGTTGACACAGCGGAGGAGGACTTGGTTGAAGGATCGCTTGTAGAGGATGCCCCCAGTGATCACGAACTGAGCTGCTAATCTTTGTATTGTACGTCGATCAGTCAGAGCTGCTCCTTCCGGGTACTCCTAATGTTCGAGGTATTTTTTGATGTCTGTGTACCATGGCTGATCATTTGGGGTAGGCTCGGCTTCTTCGATTTGTAGGCAGAATGCAGGTCCCTCTTGGAGTTCGACAGTGAGTTCCCATTCAACAACTCCTTTTGGGATTTTCAGCATTGAAGCAAGGGTAGCCAGAGCGTCCGCAAACTGATTCTTGACCCGAGGCATATAAGAGAATGTGATCTCTTCGAACTCCTCGATCAAATTTTCCAGATAGATATGATAAGGAATCAGCTTCTCATCCTTGGTCTTCCAATCGCCATTTATCTGGTTGATGATGAGTTGTGAATCTCCGAAGACTCGTAACTTCTTTACGTTGAGGATGATGGCTTCTCTTAGGCCAGCAATGCATGCCTCATACTCAGCTACATTGTTGGTGCACTGGAATGCTAGTCTTCTAGATATAGGAACTGGGACGTCTTCGGGGGAGTAGAGTATAGCGCCTACTCCATTCCCCTTCGAGTTTGCAGCTCCGTCGAAGAAGAGTGTCCACTCTCCTACCTTTCTTTCCTCTTCTCCCTCGATCTGGAGGATGTCTTTGTCAGGGAAGAAGGTCTTCAGGGGTTGGTAGTTGGGCAGGGAGTGTGCTGCTAAGTGATCGGTCAGTGCTTGCCCCTTAATTGCCTTCTGGGTGACATATGTGATGTCAAACTCAGAAAGCAGTAACTGCCATTTTGCAATTCTGCCCGTCAGTGCCGGTTTTTCGAACAACTACTTCAACGGGTCCATGCGAGCGAGCAGAAGTATCGGGTGAGCAATCATGTACTGCCTTAGCCGTTGTGTTGCCTAAACTAAGGCGAGGCATGTCTTTTCTAAGCTGGAATATTTGGCTTCGTAGCTTGTAAACCGTCGGCTTAGATAGTAGATCGCTTGCTCCTTTCTTCCCATATTATCGTGTTGGCCGAGGACGCATCCGATTGCTTCCACTGCGACAAAGATATACAACAGGAGTGGCCTACACAGGTGGGCGGCATGAGCACTGGGGGATTTAGCAAGTATTTTTTGATTTTATCGAAGGCCGCTTGACAGTCGTTATTCCACTCTTTTGGAGAGTTCTTTCGTAACAGCTTGAATATGGGTTCACAGACCGGAGTGAGTTATGCGATGAATCGGCTGATATATTGGATTCGCCCGAGGAAGCCCCGAATTTCTTTCTCAGTCTTGGGTGGTGGCATTTCGATGATAGCTTTGGTTTTGGTCTCATCCACCCGATCTGAGTCTTCGTACAATGAAGCTAAAAGCTTGCTTCCGGTTGCACCGAAGACACATTTTTGTGGATTGAGGCGGAGCTTGAACTTTTCCAGCCTGTCGAAGAGCTTTTTGAGATCTTCAAAGTGTCTTTCGATCGTGCGAGACTTGACAATCATGTCATCCACATAAACTTCCATTTCCTTGTTTATCATGTCATGAAACAAGGCAGTCATGGCTCGTTGATACGTAGCTCCTGCATTTTTCAATTCGAAGGGCATGACTCGATAGCAGAAAGTTCCCCACGGCGTGATGAAGGAAGTCTTCTCACGGTCTTCGACGGCCATCTTGATCTGATTGTAACTGGAGAAACCGTCCATGAAGGAGAAGATCTTGTGTTCAGCAGTATTATCTACCAGTGTGTCGATATGAGGCAACGGGAAGTCATCTTTAGGACTTGCTCTGTTGAGGTCCCTAAAGTCGATGCACATTCTGACTTTCCCATCTTTTTTTGAAACTGGTACCGTATTTGTGAGCCATTCCGGATAGTTGGAGACTACCAGAAATCCCGCATTGTATTGCTTGATGACTTCATCACGAATTTTCAGGGCCCATTCTGGCTTCATCCTTCGCAGCTTTTGCTTGACTGGCTTCATTTCTGGCTTTGTTGGCAGATGATGCACCACCAACTCTTTATCGAGACCTGGCATGTCCTCGTAAGAGAAAGCAAAGTTGGACAACCTCGGCTTCAGAAACTCCATCATCTTCCGCTTGTATTCTGGGGGAAGCGATTTCCCGATACGCACTTCCCTGGGGGATTCCATTGACCCTAAGTTCACAATTTCGAAGTCGTCTACCACAACATTGGCCTTTGTTTCAAATTTTTCGAGGGAATACTCGAATTCAAGAGCGGTATCATCATTTCCCTCATCCATGGCTTCATCCAAACCCATGAGTTCAAAGTCTAATTCTAGATCAAAATCATATGAGTTGACTTCAAACTCGTGCTTGTCATGAGAAGTGTTTGGCACAGTGAAAAAATTTTCTATTGTTTTTGTATTTTGGAAGTTTTTTGATGTTTTGTGATTTTGAGGAATATATGATGTTTTTGTATTTTTGAAAATATCTGATGTTTTTGTGTTTGAAAGATTTTTTGATTTTTTGGTGTTGCCAAGATATCTGACGAACAGACGGTGTTGCAAACCATGATTGGTCTTGTCTGGTTCGGGATACCAATTACTATTTACATTGGCGTTTTTTTTAAGTGTGCTAGCGAATGGTTCGCTAGTGATTCGATGTTAGGGGATGGTGACCATTCAGGCTCCTTTCTTCTTTCGATCTTCTTGATCTGCCCTGTTTGTTCTGTGGGTCACCTGTCTCGATGACCATGATGTCTGCTGGGCTGGGCTCAGAGTCAGAATCTGTTTCGACCTCTGTGCCCAGGAGTTGAAGTTCCTCTTGTTCCTCGGATTTCTGGGACAGGATTTGAACATCCATCCAATCCAGAGCAAGCCACTTACCTTTGTCAACCCAATGGATGGGTTGCTTCTACCCTGTATTCCCCTGAATGGGTGTCTCCCTGTTCTGGTTTACATTGCCTGCAAAGGACATTCTCAGTTTTGAGTCACTTGCGGATGGACCCGTTTCCATGCCCCTAGTTTCATGCGATGGATTTGGGGGTTCTGCCCCTGGCCTTGTGTGCTCCTCTGGTGTCCTGAGGATCCGATCCCACCTTATGGGTGGCCAGATAGACTCCTGTCTAGTCTGTTTTGCGAGTCTAAGTGCTTGGAATTGGTCCTCAAGAGATGTCATTTTGTCCTCATAAACTGTCCCAGCTTTGACAAACTCGATGGGTGTGCATTTAAACGGTTGACCCCTTTTTGGCTTTTCAGCCTGATCTTCCGGTGTCGATTGATATCCTAGTCCCTGTCTCTGTATATTGGCAGGTGCTGGTCTCACTACCATACCTTTTTCATGGAACTCGGTACGGTAATTTAGGATCAATCGCTCAGCAGGGGGAATGACGTATTCAGCAGCTAGAGGGCGAGGGTGTTAGCGATCGCGTTCACTTTTTCGAATTCAAAACTGTGATATGGAATATCGCCTTCTGTATGCTGAATGTCAATCACTGGAATGTCAGTTTCTGGAATACTGACCGTCACTTAGGAGGATGGTTTCTGGCTCGACCCGATATTGAAATGATTCGATTTCCGAAGGGAATTTAACCCTTTGGTGGAGGGTAGATGGGATGGCTCCAACAGCATGGAGCCATGGCCGCCCCAAGAGGAGGTTAAATGAGGCAGGGATATTGATGACCTGAAATGTGGCAAGGGTCATGTCTGGTCCAATTTATAATTCTAGGTCGATTTCCTCCTCTACTTGCCTTTGAGAATTATCGAAAGCTCTAACGCTCATGGTTCTGGGTCTGAAGGAGGATGGTTCTATCCCCAACCGTTCAATAGTCCTTAAAGGGCAAACGTTGAGACTGGATCCATTATCGATGAGCACTAGTGGGATCTTGAAATTCTTGTGGTGGGCCACTATGTTTAGTGAGCGCCTGTGCTCACGACCCTCAGGTGGTAGCTCAGAAGGTGATGGCTTGTGGTGCGAGAAGTTGGCCAATCATGCTTGCCACCATTTCGGGAGGTACGTCAGGAGAGATATGGGCATCATTCAAGGTCTTCGCAAAGATTTCTCGATGCGACCTTGACGTACATAGGAGTTCCCAGATGGATATTTGTGCGGGAATGGTTTTGAGTTGGGCTGCTATGTCATAAGCAGCGTTAGTTTTGCTGGTGGTTCCCGATAAAATTCCCCGGGTTTCTTTTGAGTTCTGATTATCTCTCCTGAGGTATCTTCCATTGTTACCCACCTCATCACATTCTGGGTAGTGCCATGGGACTGCTTTCAGATTATAGGAAGGCACCGCTCTTCCTTCCAAGTATACTAATGGTTCTTGAGGCTGAGGGGTCATTACTGGAGCAGTTTGTGGTAGACTCGGTGATATCTCTTGAGGTGCCACCAAGTTCTGATTAGTTGTAGCCATGGATTTTTCTTCTTTCCTTTGATGTGGGGGAGGGATTCTCTGGGTATGTGCCAGTTGGTGAGGCATCGGGGTTGCGGGGCTGAACCGAGGTGCCCCTTGCAAGGTTGGCGGGGTTAGGTCGGGAGACCTATCGGGAGGATGACAGGTTCGAATTCAACCTTTTTGGATATGCTTGAGGATGGGGTTGAGTGTGCCCCTTGGAGGCGAGGTTCGAGGGTATGACCTATTGGGTCTTTGCTTCAAAGTCACGAGAGGCGAAGTCTTGGGCTACTTCAAGAAATATGAGAGGTTGAGTAACCGGTCTTTGCTTCAAGGGACACACCGTGGTCCAGGCGATGGTGCTTCTTTGGTGTCCCCATGTCCGATTGGTTTGTGTCGAGCATGATTGCTTGGATGGAATGATGTGGATGAGCATGTGTGGGTTGACATCCTTCAATGTGATTGACGGTAGAGTCTTTGGATGTCTTGGGTCTGCTCGATGCGATGCGAGGGGATTTTAGAGAATATTGGCTTGAATCGTATTCTTTGGCTGGCTCATGGGGTGATCGCAATCTTCTGGCTTTCGATCAAATCTTGGACCACATGTTTCAAAGCGAAGCAGCGGTCCGTTAGATGGCCAGGAGCCCGATGATATGCACAGTACTGATTTTCATTGTAACCAGGAGGCAAGGGATTAGGTGGAAGTCGAGGCTAGAGGGGTGTTAACAGTTGCTTTTGCATGAGCATTGTTAGCACTTGGCTGTATGATTGTGCCAACGGAGTGAACTTTCTCCCTAACATTCCTTGCTTGTATGGTCCTTGCGCATTTCCCCTAGGCTGTTGTGATTGCTGTTGAGATGATTGTGCCTGATATCCTTGTTGGGTTTGCTAGGGTTGGTCTTGCCTATTACATGTTGTGGTGGTATTGCACAATCTCACCGCCATGGCTCGGTGGTGGAGCATACTGGTTGCCTTGAGTGTTAGCGATGATATTGTTAACTTCAGTAGTACGCTGCATGGGAGCAGTGCTGTTTCCATCCTCGTATCCAACAGGTTTTCCCTCAACTTTGTTTCTTTTGATTGAGGGGGCCTAATGTGGCCATGGGGAGATGGTTCCAGCTCTGATCCCAGCTTCTACTTGTTCTCCAGCTCGGATGAGTTGGGAGAAGTTTACGTGTCGGATCTGAGATCGGATATCTGAAATCTTTGGGATGTCTTGAATGCACAATCATGGATATCTGCTCCTCATCATCGATGGGGTTTCTCATTCGAGTCATAGCTCGCCATCGTCCTACGTATCTTGATAAAGATTCATCACTTTTTTGCCTCAGGGCAGCCAAGTCGGCTCTCCTTGGAGCTATGTTCAGGTTGTATGAGAACCTGTCAATGAATGCTTGAGAAAGTTTTTCCCAGGTTCTGATTTGGTGGCTATCTAGTGAGGTGTACCAATCCAAAGCGTCACCCTTTAGGGATTTCTGGAAAAGTCTTATTAAGGCTCCATCATTCCCTGCTATTGCATTGAGCTCCCCACAAAAGGCTTTTAAATGTGTTGTGGGGCACCCACTACCGTCATACCTTTTGAACTTTGGTACCTCCAAATTTGGAGGTACCCGGGCGTCTGGGAAGGGACAGAGGTCCCTGAACTTAGTGGATGAGTGATCCACTTCTTGTTGTCTTTGAAGCTGGTTTTGCATCATTTGTAGTTGCTCTCGTAACTCATCGATCTCTGACTTACTTTGCTGCGGGTGTCTTGCCCCTTGCTGTAGGGCTTGTGCCGCTTCTTCTTCATATGGATCCAAAATGGGGGTTTGATGGAAAGAAGGTAGACTCTCGGTGGCGGGAGGTAGCTAGAATTGAACACTACTCCCTTTTGGAGGAGGGTGGGATGTTCGAAAATGGCTCCCGCCTGGGGTATCTGCCAATTCCGGGATGTTACTCCCGTTAGGGGGAGTGAGCTGGACTTGAAACTGGCCCCCTTCATGGGCATCCTCCAGTTCTTGTCTGTGATTTGCATGTGCTGTAACCGGATTTTTGTGATGTGTTGAGTAGAGATGTGGGGGAGGGTTGCTCCCGATTGCTTGTTGTTGTTGATCATGTGCTCATTCTTCTGGGAGTGGGAGCACAGGATTTGCTGGAGGAACGAGAGAGAAGGCAAAAGGAGTTTGAGGGAGTGAGCTGTTCTGCACACTAGGCTGGGTCAGTTGTGTATTCGGTGTGGCACTTGGCACCAGGCGAAGCAGTAACTCTTGCATTGTTCAAAGTAGTAGCTCTTGTGTGACGACGTTGGCTGACAAATCTGTCGGAGCTATTGATAAGGGTACAGGTGTAGGCATGGGTGCGGGTGCGGGTGCAGGTGTGAATATTTCAGGAGTTGGTTGGGGTGCCAGCTCTTCTTCATGGGTCGCTTGAGAAGTCATGGCTGCACGGGATCGAGTGATCATGGTTCGAATCTTTGCTTAAGCAAGTGTAAGCCAAAGAGTTTTTTTTTGTATGATGATGAATGTTCCTTGAAATTAGTATGCCACACGTTGTCGAGTCGGGTCTCAGCTAGTGCGTTCTAGACTCATCCCCAGTGGAGTCGCCATTCTGTAGACACTGAAAAATCGGCGTCCACGCTGTTGTGAAAAATGTGGCGTTGTAGTGATGATGTTGGGGGTGATTAAGCTGATTTGTTGGAGTCGCCACTAGCCATTATTATTCAGAATCCCGCGGTTGGCTAGAACCCGCGGAATATATAAGGTTAGAGAAATCCGAAGACTCTCCCACCTTAGATTGACTCCTGGTCTACGATCTGGGATTCCGGGTAAGGAACCTCGGTTACAAAGAGGGAAGGTGTTAGGCACCCTCTCTGCCCATACAAGTGTACGGTCTCAACTTAGTGTGGTAAAATAATCTCAAGGGATGATGATGATGCTATGGTCATGATGGGACTAGTCACATGTGGATTTATGATGTAACAAGGTCCGAGATTTCGGCAGGCCACAGAGCATACGTCCGACAATGTGTCTAGAAGGCGGATGTGATGATGCTTATGCAAAAGATAAGAAAAGTGGACTAGATCACTAGAAATTTCTGATGTGACAGATCCGATGTACGGCAAGTCACAGCATACGTCCACTAGAGAGATCTAGAGAAGCGGGGGGGTTGAGAAGAGAGTAGATGTCATGATGAATGCTTGTATGGATCTTTGACTTGATTCTTGAATAGGCTAGGATGTAGATTGAACCATGATCATTTTGGGCTAGGCTTGTAGGTTGAAAGGGTTGAGATGAAGGCTAGGAGGTGGCTGGAAAATTTGGGCTTGAAAGCTTGGGAGCCCCTTCCCTTCCCTCACTCTCTTCCTCACTTACTCTTTCTCACTCACTCTCTCTTTCTCTCTCTCCCTCCCTTGGTGGCTTGGTCCCCTAAAATGAAGGAGGAGAGGGCTATTTATAACCCTCTCCAATGGCATTGTGGTAATTTTAGACTTTGGGAGGGGTAAATGCTGATGTGGCAATAGGTGATTGGTTGGAGAAAGAGAGACGCCACATGGCGCGCTCTCATTGGTTAAAAGGGCCGGTAAAACGGTAAATAGTGAGAATGAGGAGGGTAAATGTATGGGAGAGTTGACTTTGGATGCTGGGACAATTTGTCCCTACTCCAACCGACGCCTGAAACGGCGGTACTCAGAGTACACGTGTAGTCCGACTGCCGCCCGAACCTGGCTGAGTCCGAAACTCGTGTGGTTGACTCAGTGCTCACTTTTTTAGGGGAAGTGGTAATTTGACTACCTCTGGCAGTAGTCAAACTACCGCTTCGGTACAGCTTCCTTTGAAATTCATCCGATGGGTCCTTTTTTAGGTCCTTAGGACGAAACAAAGTCCGTTTTGGATGTTTGGCTCAAAATGGCTCGAAATTGGCTCGATCGTTGCCCGAGAATGATTCGAGAAATAGATCGGTTTTGGACATGGTCTGAATTGAATAATGGTTCAAGTTAGGGTTAGGGACATGATCATGGTTCTCGGATTGTCTTAAAAAAATCAAGATATTAGCCTGGGTGGGGTGTCTACAGGAGCGTAACCAAATTGTTCAACTGGTACAGGAAGTAGTAGGCCAAGCGATACTCCAGTTTATAATAATATGTATCTTGATTGGATTGACTGGCAATATCTGCTGTCGAGGAACTATCAACCTGAGTTTGCGTTGTTTACAAGTGATACGGCTCAGTCGACCGTAGAACACATATGTTGATTTACCATACAATGTGGAAAATTTGCAAATTATAGTTATTTGGTCATTCGCTCATTGGAATAGCCTTTACTTAGTATTCCAATTTGCTACCGAACTCCATACAGCACTTGAAGGAAATGAAAGAAAATTTTCATGCTCAATTCTTTTATAAAGACTGAGAAATTTTCATGGATAATCTTACTCATTTTCGACAATTAACAAGGAAATTGATTGAGAACTACATTGCTCGATTTAAAAGAGCAAAAAGCCGATGTAAAGTAGTTATGATTGAAATAAAATTTGTCCAATTGGTTTAAGATGGACTGGAATTTAAGCTTTGGAAGAAATTTATCGGAACAGAATTCACCGATCTTTACGATTTGGCCAAGAAGGTGTCTCAATACGAGGCTTTGCTTCAAGAGTCAATGAGGCAAAAGAATTCATCGGTAGGGACATATTACTATGAATATAATTATGATGTTGCAGTAGTAAAAAAATTATTGACATGTTCGGCTTTAGTTAAAGCAGAGACTGTAGTAGCTTCTAATCAGAAAGTTCAAAGATCGTACACATTTGATATTCCCTATGTTGATGAAATCTTTGATATTATATTAGCTGGAAAATTTATCAAAATTTCGGTTAATCACAAGATTTTGATAGTCTAATAATTGAAAAAATAATAATTATTGTAAATGGCATAGAACTCAATTACATTCTACTAACAATTGTTTTGTTTTTAGGAATGCTATTCATGATAATATCGATAAAGGGCTGCCAAAATTCTCTTAAGATTGGTTCCACTGTGACAAAAGATTAATCTTAAAGTTCAAATGAATCAGCCCTAGGAACAAAACTCCATGAGAGGCATGAGGCTTGAAACAGTGGTCGATCGGAACAAAGCATATTCAGGCGCAATAGTGATAAAATATTAGCACCTATGTGAGAAATGTGCGAAGTCGATTCAGTCGGAAGAGAGATCTTATCGACCGAAACATCCACTAAAACAATCAACCAATCGAAATTGTGAGGAAAAAAAATGCCTTCTATTTTTAGAAGGACAAACACGTCAGCGATTACTCTTGGACTGTTCAAAGGCCAAGGATTGTCAAACATCGACCTGGCCAAGAAGGTGTTTGGAAAAGGTTGAGTCATCCAAAATTCTCATTAATGACTGAGGAGATGACTCGTACTCAGAAGTGACGTTGGCAAAGACAACAAGCAGCTAAAAGAAGTCAGTTAGCCATTGCTTTAGATCAATCCCAGAAGTAGTAGCCAACTCAAGCAAGGTTGGTAATGCCAAAGTCAGAAGGAAAATAGTAAATTCTAGCCGATATAAAAGAATCGACCGAATAACATGCAGATCATGACTCGATCAAAGATCCAAGTTATGATAAGATAAGGATGAACATGAAAGGATCGACCAAATACCTTGGTGATGATGAAATCTTCGATGATCTTCTGATTGAAGAATTGCTTGTTAAATCAAGGGAGGTAAAATCTTCTTCTGAACAGAAAGGAAAAGTGAACGAATCTACATATAAATTGGATAGTCAACCGAATTTGGAAACAACTAGAGGGTAGTGTTCGAATTCGGTCACACAATTTGGCTCATTACTACCAATTACATTCAATTAGATATGGTGTTAACTCCGTCATTAAGTTTTCAAGCTAAACTATTTCAACCAAACACAATGGAATGAGATGTAGAAGAATTGGGCCCACCGATAATTATACAACATGGATCTTTTTTACTCTGAAGAGGAAGCCAAAAGGGTGTCAATCGTAATGGTCAAACCAAGGTCCCCTTCGAAAAAACTATTATTGAAAGGCTGATTCTTAAAATGAACTAACATTTAAAGTCATTATATATTTTTGTTCACTTGGAAGGATGTCCAACTACTCAGGTGTTGGTTGACAATAGAGCTGCTATTAACATTTTACCAGCTAGGATGATAGCTAAACTCATAAAGACTCAAGATGACATCATCTTGACCGAGGTCACAATGAGTATTTTTGCCAGAGGAATAACACAAACACAGGGTGTTTTACCGATCAATTAATGGTAGGAACTAAGAGCATCCTAATCGCTTTCTTTGTGGTCAATACTTCATCAAACTGCAATGCCTTACTTGGTCGAGATTGGATTCATCCGTTCTCATGCATCCCATCATCATTCTACTAGTTTGTGATTTTCTAGAATCAAGACAGAGTAAAACCAATTTTGACTGATAATAAACCTTTATTAGCTATATCTTACAATTGAGGCTTATTTTTATGGAGATTAGATTGAACTTATATGATTTACTGGGCGAGACAAGAATGGTAAGTTAGTTAGTATTGATGCTAGACTCCACCCTGATAATATCGTACATCATATTACTACTATGATTCGATTGAACGAGGAGTTGTCGAAGGATATAGTTCTCTTCCATATGACTACAAGGTTCACTATTGAAGAAATTTCATGATGAAACAATCATCAATCAAGGCCGAGTTCAAGGCAAGAGTATGATAGCTTAAGGAGAGTTTGCGAAACTATAATAATGAGTGTTTTGTTGATATGGTCAACATAGCTGTACCGACCGATAAGGAAACCGAAGATGGTATTGAAATAAAGGATTTGAAGTCAACTCCAGAGAAATTGGAGAATTTTTAGGCTCAGGTTCAAGATCCTTTAATAGAAATAAATTCGGGTACATAACAGCATTCCAAACCTATTTTTATCAGTGGATTGATATATTCTCAAACACAAGACGAAATCACTAATTTACTTAAAGAGTTTGCCAATTACTTTGCTTGGAATTATCATGAGTTGTTTATACTTGACCGACATTTGGTCGAAAACATATTACCCGTGGAGAGATATCGACCGCACAAACAACCGCCTAACTAGATGATGGCCGAGGTGACACAAAAGATCAAGGAGAAAATCAAGTTACTTTTGAAAGAAGGTTTCATTAAACCCATCAAATATACTGGATAGATTTCAAACATAGTGTCAATGATCAAGAAGACCGGTAAGCTTAGAGTGTGCATTGATTTTCATAATTTAAATCAAGTCACACCAAAGGGTGAGTATTACATGCCTATGGCCGATCAGCTGATCGATCGGCCAGCTGGGTATCAAATGGTATCCTTTATGGATGATAATTCAAGATATAATCAAA